>CAMZMU010000071.1:42412698-42639099 GCA_947311845.1 Poa pratensis | reverse complement strand
TTTGTTCCCAGCACAAATGGGTCCTTTTCTATTCTTTTAAAATCCAGGGCTTTGGGAATTTTATTAGGGCACCAAAGCATTTTATAAAAAATTGGGGAAAATTCATTAGCCTCTCCACTAACAAGTAGAAGCACCACAAAATTGGCATTTTAAATAAAATGTTTTGGACCACATTTGTTCATAGAGTTAAAACAAGGGCATTTGTTAAAATTCAGAATGTTGCTCCTTTAGAAATTTTAGAGCAATTGCAAAATATTGTTTTGACGCTAGAACTTCCTTGACAAATATAGAAATTTAGTTGAGTTGGTTTTGTCACCAACAACTCATTTGAGTTTGAGTTGTTTGTAATCAATTATTGCTTTTGTTTCCCATTGTTTTACTTCGTTCTCAAAAACATTGTTTCAACTTGAGCACTTGAACAAGGTAATGCATGATGCATGCATGATATGCAAAAGCTAAAAATTTTACTCAGGTTTTGAGTTCACAAACTTTGGGCTGTTACAATAACTACCCCCCATACAGGAATCTCGTCCCGAGATTCTAAGTTGCGGAAAGAAGTCGGGATACTCCTCACGAAGACTTCTCTCTTTCCCAAGTTGCTTCTTCCTCGAATGGTGAGACCATTGAACTTTGAGGAACTTGGTAGTCTTTTACGGGTCTTCTTTCAGCTTCAGCCAGGACAGGAATAGGATGCTCTCGATACGTGAGATCTTCCTGGAGAATCCAGCTCCTCATGATTGACCCCATGGATAGGATCCTTAAAACACCGGCGAAGTTGGGAGACAGAAACACATCATGTACATTTGGAAGATGATCGGTAATTCCAACTTATAAGAAGGTCTCGCTTGGCCAGAACGGTGCAAGGGCCAACGTAGCGAGGGGCCAATTTCCCTTTGATACCGAAGTGGCAAACGTCACGAAGGGGAGAGACACGGAGATAAGCTTTATCATCAATTTCATAGTGGATTTCCTGATGGTGCTTATCATAGTAGCTCTTCTGCCTAGACTGAGCAATCTTCAGATTCTCCCCGTATGAATTCTAACCTTCTCCTCAGCTTCATTATCACATCCGGGACCAAAGAGTGCTTCTCTCCGGTCTCGGACCTGTTTAGAGGAGTGCGGCATTTTTCACCATAGAGAACCTCAAAAGGAGCCATGCCCCAAACTACTTGATAGCTATTGTTGTAGGAGAACTCCGTGAAAGGAGATACTTTTCCCAACCCTTGCCAAAAGAGATACACCATGCCCGGAGCATGTCTTCCAACACTTGGTTCACTCTTTCGGTCTGACCATCAGTCGAGGATGGTAGGCGTACTGAAGTTGAGACGGGACCCCATAGCAGTTTGGAAACTCTGCCAGAATTTGGATATAAAGATACTTCCACGGTCCGATATGATCCTCAGAGGGACCCCATGCAATGAAACAATACGAGACAAATACAAGTCAAGTTGACTCGCCCGATATCATCACGGACTGGTAGAAGTGAGCAACCTTGGACAGTCAATCAATGATTACCCAGATAGCATTGTTGCCCTTAGAGACCTGGGAAATCCGGTGATGAAGTCCATACCAATTTCATCCCATTCCACTCGGGGACTGCAAAAGGGCATAGAGTGCCGGGAGGGCCCTTTGATGTTCACTTTACCCGTCGACAGGTGTCGCATTCAGCAACATACTGGCAATTTCTCGTTTCATCCGATGAGTCCACCAGAATGTGGTCGAAGGTCTTGGTACATCTTGGTACTACCGGGATGAATAAAGAGAGAGTTCATGAGCTTCTTGGAGGATCAACTCCCTCAATTTTCGTTTCTTTGCACTACCAAGTGGTCACCAAAATAAAACATGAGCTTCTTTGGCCTACCGGATTCATTGACAGAAAAACATTTGCTTTCCCGCTAGCAATGTTCTCCTTGGTTTTTAGAATACCCTTGTCACGGGTTTGAGCTTTCTTAACTGGTCTACAAGAGTAGATTTGATCTCCAGATTTGCTAGATAGACCGAGGGAAACCATTTCTAAGTTCAAACGAAGAACTCTTCATGAAGGGCAGGTTGGGCCTTTTCAATCTTCATATGGTTGCAATAGGACTTCCGACTCAGCGCGTCAGCCACGATGTTTGCTTGCCGGGTTGATAGTTCAGACTCATATCATATCCTTGATTAACTCCAACCAACGCCTGACATGGGTATACATCTCGGGTACCCTACATGAGGTACCTGGTGCACGTGACGACTGAGGCCCAATATCGAAGAATCTATCGAAGCCCAAAACAAAGGCCCAAGAAGATGGAGTACCCTCCAGATTAGACATAGGCATAGTCGGTTTAGAACTTTCCATATGTGTAAACTAGGTCGGTTAAGAATCCAGACCCAGCCTATTAAAGGCGGGAGGGGCGCCGATCTAGGACCAAGCCATACACTCGAACACCAAAGCTCTAGCGAGATCGTCATCTCGCCGGAGCCTCCTTGTAAACCTCATAATCTCCATGATCAATAACAGACAAGCAGGAAGTAGGGTCTTTACCCTCCACCCGAGGGGCCTGAACCTGGGTAAATCTTGTGCCTCTGCTTGTCAGCCGACAAAACTACCAACACTACCATGTTCTCTCCCCATAATCTCAACCCTAGGTCCTCACCATGGGATTTGGTGAGGATACCCCCGTCAATTGGCGCCGTCTGTGGAAAGAATAGAGCTGGACTCACGGTTTCTTCGGTTCCATCGGAAATCGCGACTCGCCGATCGGATCAACAAACGCAACTCGTCGGCTGCATCGACAAACTAGAACTCGCCAACTCAGGCGGCACACGGCAACTCGCCGGCTCACTCGACAAACGGCGACAACGCCAGCTTCACCCGCAAAAAGTGCATCGGATCCTCTGATGGATTTCGAGCCGTACTCGCCAGAATTCCACGAGGCCTTCTCTGATCTCAAGTCAGGTTTGGGTTTAACCGTTGGTTCGTTCAATTTTTTCGTCAACAAGCTTGGTGTGCAGGACTTGACGGATCCACGCCAACTCGCGACTTCCGCACTCGAGACTCCATCGGCTGCGTCCCCTTCGACTACGGCTCCATCTGCATCCACACCATCGTCAACTCTCCAAGCTTGTTCATCTGCATCAACCATGTCGACTCAAGAGATGAACAATCTCATCGACGGACTCCAAGGAGAGGAGGCCGAATCAGCATACCCCACAAACGATCCCGGTCGATCCCTCACTCGAGGATACTTTCGACTGCGGGATCTCCTTCAGCGACTTCGACGAGCCCGAAACTCATGTCGACAGCCACGCCGACTCCGAGATCTGCACCAACAACAACCTCGACTTCGAGATTCATAACGATTTCGCCGACATCGAGATGAGCGTAGGCGATGAAGGCATCGACAGTGAAATCCGTCCAGACGGACCACTCGATGGACACATCGACTCTGACATGATCCTTGATGACGACGTCGGGTCCATGGTGGAACTCGAAAACACGTACACATACCCTCGGGTGATACTCCAGCAGGTCTACGTCGCCTTCGCCGCAGAATCATCAGAAGCTGCGGCCACCCACAGGCTACAGAATTCCCGTGCACGTCACCATGCCGGACGGAGTTACAACTCTCACAATCACTGCTGAGATGGCAGCAAAAGCAGACAAAGTCATTAAGGAGTGCACAATGATGCCCATAGATGCAACATGGGAGGAGATGTTAACCTTCCAGTACTTCACTGGCAGGAAACGCTTCGACTGCAGCAGATCAGAGCAACACTCGAAGAACGTAAAAGCAAGCTAGCTTGTCGAGTGCGCGTAGAAGGCAGCTCTCCCTGAGCTCTACCGGGCAAGCAGACACAAGACCCAGATCAAGGTTGTCACACCTCTCGCCGGAGGAGAGGGCGGCACTCACCCGCAATTTGGGCAACTCTTTCATGACATATGACGCGGAAGGAGTTCCAGTACCCAAAACTGCCGCGGGTGCTCTCTTCACCGCTGCAGCATACCTCGAGGCTATCAAGCCTCCAGCTGATGACCCCAACGCAAAATTGCATCGCCAACAGATCAAATCACTCGCCTTAGCAGCAAAGGCTATACGCCAAATTCCAACAGCTCCAGGAGGGAGTCGAGATCGTGCCATCGTTGACACACATCGTGAAGAGCATAATCGCAGTGGTCACCGCCACCACTCGAAGGAAAGAAGCAGCTCGCGTAGGTGCAGGTCCAGAAGCAGATCACGTAGGTCTTATAGCAGCGACTCATACTCTGATCCGGAGCCTCAGTCACATGGGGCTTCATGCTTCACTCGACGAGTCCGCGAGACGCGGATGCCCAAAGGGTTCAAACTCACATCCGAGCAACCCAAGTACACTGGTCGACAGGAACCTTCCGGGTGGCTAGAAGACTATAGACTGGCTGTTGCGTGTCAGCGCGGCACGAACACCACAGCCATGCAATACATACGACTCATGCTCGAAGGCACAGCCGGCGACTGGCTCAAGGCCGTACCTTCATCAAAGTACGACTCGTGGGATCACTTCCGCGAGGATTTCATCAAAAACTTTGAGCCTCTATGTGAGCGCCCAAAAACATTGAGGAGCTCTGAGCTTGTGTTCAACGGTTAGACGAAACATTGAGGTCATACATCAGACGATGGACTGAGATACGTAACTCAGTCAGAGTAATTCCAGAAGATATGGCTATGGACGCATTCATAATGGGACTCACCAGGCGAGACCTCAAAGAAGCACTTGGTCGCAAAAAGCCAACCTCTGTGGCTAACCTCTTGATGACTGCAACTGAGTGGGCAGACAGAGAAGACATGGCGCGCACCACACATGGATCAAAAGCACATGCATACTCGCATGGTCATAAGTTTAATTACAAGACATCAAAGGCGCGGCTGCCCTACTTCTCAAACATTGACTCTGACCTAGCCCTACTCGCACGAGAGGCGACCTCTGCTGTCCGGCGCTCCATGGTGGCCATAAAAATTTCAGCCAACTTTGCGGCTGGCTCGTTCAAATGCTTTAGGGACACCAGTTTCCCGCCAGGCTTACGAGGGAAAGCAGACAGAGCGGCTTCGAAGTCACCCTCTATCCCATGACCTAAAAGGAGTTTCAGGGTGGTCTCTGAGCCGCGTACCGTCAAAGTGCGAGCAAAGTTCGCCATAGTCGAAGTTCCCGGGCCTAGGACGTATGCGAAGCCATCCACAGTCGAAGGAGGTTGGCTAGATGGGAACACATCCTTGAACACGGCACCGAGTGTGCTCGTAGACTTGGCGAGTGCATCCTTGGCTTGGGTGGAGACAACATCCAGGTCGCCGATTGCACGGTCAAGGGACAGATCGACACTCGATTGGTCTACAGGTGCCTGATACGTCCATTTTGCATCACTATTTTATCATAATTTACTGCTATTCATCGATATATTTCATATTTAGAAGTGTTACTTATGTTATTTTACCTATTTTGCATGTTTGATGAATAATGGAGAATTGGACACCGGAGTCAGGATTCTGCTGGAAAAAGCACCGTCGAGATGCACTATTTCTGAAGATCAATAAATCGAAGGAGACATATGGAAGTTCCTATTTTACCAGAAGATGGAGGAGGCCAAAAGGGGAGCTGAGATGGGCCATGGTGGGCCCTCCTCACCCCTTGGCGCGTGGGGCCCCCTGCCGCGCCGACAGGTGGTTTGGGGGCCCTGGCCCACCTCAGCCGTTCCCCCTTCGCGTACTTGACCCCCTCGAACCCTAACACACGGGAGGCCATCGAAATATTCCGCCGCCTCCACGAGGCGGAAAACACCAGAGAGCGAAAAGCTCCCCTGCAGGAAGAAATCTGCCGGGGGAAATTCCCTCCCGGAGGGGGAAATCGTCGCCATCATCACCGTCATCGAGCTGGACTTCATCGGGATCATCATCATCATCATCTCCACCGCCAACACCATCATCACCGCTGCACCCCGTCTCCGTATAACATCTAGGGCTGAATCTTGTCTATTTCATAGGGGAAACTCTCCCGGTGTTGATTACTCTTGTTATTGATGCTATTGGGTGAAACCATTGGACTAAGGTTTATGTTCAGATTGTTATTCATCATCATATCACCTCTGATCATGTTCCGTATGATGTCTTGTGAGTAGTTCGTTTAGTTCTTGAGGACATGGGAGAAGTCTTGATGTTAGTAGTGAACTATGTTGAGTAATATTTAATGGTTTGATGCTTAAGTTGTGGTGTTATTCTTCTAGTGGTGTCATGTGAACGTCGACTACATGATACTTCACCTTTATGGGCCTAGGGGAATGCATTGTGTATTCGTTTGCCAATTGTGGGGTTGCCGGAGTGACAGAAACCTGAACACCCGTTGGTATATCGATGCATGAGGGATAGCAGGATCTCAAAGTTTAAGGCTGTGGTTAGTTTACTTAATTACTTTCTTGTATTTGCGGATGCTTGCAAGGGGTATAATCACAAGTATGTATTAGTCCTAGGAAGGGCGGTGCATTAGCATAGGTTCACCCACACAACACTTATCAAAACAATGAAGATTAATCAACTATATGAAGCGAAAGCACTTGACAATATTCCCGTGTGTCCTCAAGAACGTTTGGTCATTATAAGTACAACAACCGGCTTGTCCTTTGCTGTAGAAAGGATTGGGCCACTCGCTGCAACTATTATTACTGCATTTTATTTACTTGTACTTTATTTATCTGTCATATCAAAAACTCCTAAAAACTTGTCTGAGAGCATTTACAGTGAATCCTTCATCAAAACCGCTTGTCAACACCTTCTGCTCCTCGTTGGGTTCGACACTCTTATTTATCGAAAGTACTACGATACACCCCCTATACTTGTGGGTTATCAAGACTATTTTCTGGCGCCGTTGCCGGGGAGTGTAGCGCTATTGGTAAGTGGAATTGGTAAGGGAAACATTTATTGTACGTGCTGTTTTTATTTTTGCCTGCTGCTATATCTCATTATGGAGGGGTCTTCTCTTGAATTCCTATTTGGGAAAACAACTACCACTGCTAAGGTAGTAGAGGAGGCGCCAGATGAGCAGGTAATACCGTTCAAAATTCCTATGAAAATTGTTGAACGTGTCACAAATAACCGCTATGCAGGAGATGGAACTGTCCATCCTGGAGATCATTTGTTATTTCTGCATGAATTGTGCGAGTTATTTAAGTGTGCAGGTATCTCGATGGGAGAAGTTAAGAAGAAATTATTCTCTCTATCACTGTCTGGTAAAGCTGCACATTGGTATAAACTGCTGAAGAATGGGTATTCTCTTGGATGGGAGGAAATTGTACCTCTCTTTTACTCCAAATTCTATCCTCCAAGTGAGATTCATAAGGATCGGAACCTCATATATAACTTCTGGCCCTATGATGGAGAGAGTATCGCTCAAGCGTGGGGGAGATTGAAGGCATTAATGCTCAAATGTCCCATTCATGAGCTTCCTGGTAATATTGTTATTGATAACTTTTATGCAAGACTCTCCTTTCAAGATAAAACTCTATTGGATACCACTTGTGCTGGATCGTTCACTCGTAATAAAGAAGAGTTTAAGTGGGACCTTCTTGATCGGATTCAGGAGAACACTGAAGGATGGGAGAATGACAAAGGTAGGGAGTCAGGTATAAACTATGACTTTGAGTGTGTTAAAAATTTATGGATACTGATGATTATCGCAAAATTAGCACTACTTATGGTCTTGACTCTCAAATTGTTGCAAACTTTTATAAAGCCTTTGCTTCCTATTTCGGTTTGCCGAAGGAGGGTTTTAAAAATTATCATGAACCATATAAAGATGAATCTGTTTCTCATATATCTAAAGGTGTTGAGGTTAATGTTGCTGATCGCATTATTCCAGAACCTTATATTGAAAAAGTTCCTTTTCCTAATAAGATTAAGGAACATACTATCATAACTGGTGTTGTTAGTAAAAGTAATAAGAAAACTACCAAACCTGATGAGCAAATAACTGTTGAACCTGTTGTAGCATTGGTTAAAGATCTTGTCACTGAAAATTTAGAAGATAGACACATTATCTTTTGTGAGGATGCTTCTAATATTGTCTCACATCCTAAAAGTTCTAGGAAGTCTAGTGTTCCTGTGCTTTCTGTTGGATAGGTGATCATTGCTATTATGGTTTATGTGATATTGGTGCAAGTTCTAGTGCTATTCCTTATGAGCTTTACAGGGAAATTATGCACGAAATTGCTCCTTGTAAACTTGAAGAGATTGATGTGGTTATTCAGCTTGCTAATAGGGAAACTATCTCTCCAATTGGTATCATTAGAGATGTCGAAGTCCTTTGTGGTAAGACTAAATACCCTGCTGATTTTCTTGTACTTGGGTCGGCTGCCAATGATAGTTGTCCTATTATTTTTGGTAGACCTTTTCTGAATACTTGTGGTGCTGTTATAGATGTAAGAAAGAGAAAATCTTTACTAAATTTGCTGGTGAATCTTATGAATTCAATTTCTCTAAATTTGCTAAAGCACCTTATGAAACTGAATTGCCTAGTGAGGATTTTGAAATTGCTCAACTTGCATCTATTGTTCTTGCTCCTAACAATGCTTTGCAGCAACATATGGAGAATCATGAAAGTGAGAACTTCAGGGAAGAAAGGAATGAGCTTGATGAAGTATTCCTTCGTCAACCTATGCTCAAACACAATTTACCTGTGGAAGATTTGGGTACCACAATGCCACCCAAGGAGGATCCTGTTTTTGATTTGAAACCTCTGCCTGATAATCTTAAATATGCTTATATTGATGATAAGAAAATATATCCTGTTATTATCAGCTCTAAACTTTCAGGTACAGAGGAGGAAAGGTTATTGGGAGTGTTGAGGAAACACCGCGGAGCTATGGGATATACTCTTGATGACCTGAAGGGAATTTCTCCTACTATATGTCAGCACGCCATCAACATGGAACCTGATGCAAAGCCTGTTGTTGAGCATCAGCGTCGTTTAATACCCAAGATGAAAGAAGTGGTAAGAAATGAGGTATTAAAACTTCTTGAAGCTGGTATTATTTATCCTATTGCTGATAGTAGATGGGTAAGTCCTGTGCATTGTGTTCCTAAGAAAGGAGGAATTACCGTTGTTCCTAATGAAAATGATGAACTAATTCCTCAAAGAGTAGTAGTTGGTTATAGGATGTGCATTGATTTTAGAAAGGTTAACAAAGTAACTAAGAAAGATCATTATCCTTTGCCTTTTATTGATCAAATGCTTGAGAGGTTGTCCAAGAAAACTCACTTTTGTTTCCTTGATGGGTATTCTGGGTTTTCTCAAATTGCTGTGAGAGCGCAAGATCAAGAGAAAACTACTTTTACTTGTCCTTATGGAACTTATGCTTATAGACGTATGCCTTTTGGTTTATGTAATGCTCCTGCTACTTTTCAAAGATGCATGTCTGCTATTTTTCATGGCTTTTGTGAGGAAATTGTGGAAGTCTTCATGGACGATTTCTCCGTCTATGGAACTTCCTTTGATAATTGTTTGCACAACCTTGACAAAGTTTTGCAGAGATGTGAAGAAACTAGCCTTGTTCTTAATTGGGAGAAATGCCACTTTATGGTTAATGAAGGAATTGTTCTTGGACATAAAATTTCTGAAAGAGGTATTGAAGTTGATCGAGCTAAAGTGGAGGCAATTGAAAAGATGCCTTGTCCCAAAGATGTTAAAGGTATTCGTAGTATTCTTGGTCATGCTGGTTTTTATAGGAGGTTTATTAAAGATTTCTCTAAAATTTCCAAGCCTCTTACTAATCTTCTTCAAAAAGATGTACCCTTTGTTTTTGATGATGATTGTAAGGAAGCTTTTGAAACTTTGAAAAAGGCTTTAATCACCGCTCCTGTAGTTGAACCACCTGATTGGAATTTACCTTTTGAAATTATGTGTGATGCTAGTGATTATGCTGTAGGCGCTGTTCTTGGGCAGCGAGTAGATAAAAAGTTAAATGTTATTCATTATGCTAGTAAAACTCTTGATTCTGCTCAAAAGAATTATGCCACTACTGAAAAAGAATTTCTAGCTGTAGTTTTTGCTTGTGACAAATTTCGACCCTACATAGTTGATTCGAAAGTCACTATTCATACTGATCATGCTGCAATTAGATACCTTATGGAAAAGAAAGATGCTAAGCCAAGGCTTATTAGATGGGTACTTCTTTTGCAAGAATTTGATTTGCATATCATAGATAGAAAAGGTGCTGAAAATCCTGTTGCTGATAATTTGTCTAGATTGGAAAGCATTCCTTATGATCCTATTCCTGTTAATGATAGCTTTCCAAATGAACAATTGGCTGCAATAAGTGTAAGTTCGCGAGATAGTCCTTGGTATGCTGATTATGCTAACTTTATTGTTTCCAAGTACTTGCCTCCAACCTTTTCAGCTCAGCAAAGAAGGAAATTCTTTTATGACTTGCGGCATTACTTTTGGGATGACCCACACTTATATAAAGAAGGAGTCGATGGTATTATGCGAAGATGTGTTCCTGAATATGAACAACAGGAAATACTGAGGAAATGCCATGGAAGTGCTTATGGAGGGCATCACGCTGGAGATAGAACTGCGCAGAAAGTTCTACAATCAGGTTTTTATTGGCCTACCCTCTTTAAGGATGCAAGAAAGTTTATTTTATCTTGTGATGAATGTCAAAGGGTTGGTAATATCTCTAGACGCAATGAAATGCCTATGAGTTATTCTCTTGTTATTGAACCATTTGATTGTTGGGGATTCGACTTCATGGGTCCTTTTCCTTCTTCACAAGGTAATACTCATATACTTGTTGCTGTTGATTATGTCACTAAATGGGTAGAAGCTATACCTACTAAAAGTGCTGATGGTGAGACCTCTTTAAAAATGCTTCAAGATGTCATTTTTCCTAGGTTTGGTGTACCTAGATATCTTATGACTGATGGAGGTTCTCATTTTATCCATGGTGGTTTTAGAAAGACTCTTGCTAAATATGGTGTTAATCATAGAATTGCTTCAGCCTATCATCCTCAAACTAGTGGACAAGTAGAATTGTCAAATAGGGAGATTAAATCTATCTTGCAAAAGACTGTTAATAAATCTAGAAAAAATTGGGCTAGTAAGTTAAATGATGCTTTATGGGCTTATAGAACTGCTTATAAGAACCCCATGGGCATGTCTCCTTATAAAATGGTTTATGGTAAAGCTTGTCACTTGCCTTTAGAATTAGAACACAAAGCTTATTGGGCAGTGAGAGAACTTAATAGAGATTTTAAACTTGCCGGTGAGAAAAGGTTGTTGCATTAAGTTCTTTAGATGAATGGAGAAGTGAGGCTTATGAAAATGCTAGACTCTTTAAAGAAAAAGTTAAGAGATGGCATGATAGGAGAATTCTTAAAAGAGAATTTAATGTTGGTGAGAAAGTTCTATTGTATAGGTCTCGTCTCAGATTTTTTGCAGGAAAGTTACTCTCAAAATGGGAAGGACCATTTGTTATTGTGGAGGTGTATCGTTCAGGTGCAATAAAAATTGCTTCATTGAAAGATAACTCTACACAAGTGGTAAATGGTCAAAGACTCAAGCATTATATTTCTGGAGATTCTATTAATGAAGAGGTTGATACAATTAAAGTGGTGACTCCGGAAACTTTCATTGAAGAACATTTTTCTGGGACTGCAGAATTCGATTCGAATAGGTAACAGTTTCGGTAAGAAAAGTTTCGCGAATAACTTTCTAGAAGATATTTTCGTCGTTTTTATTAAATATGGAAAAATAAGAGACCGAACCGGATGGGAGACGGCACCCGTGGTGCCCAAACCATAGGTCGGCGCGGTGGGCCCCCAGCCGCGCCGCCTGGTGGTTTGAGCACCCCGGAGCTCGTCTCCGATCAGGTTTCCTCCTGTACCTTCCTTATGTTGTAAAACTTTTTGCTATATAACTCACCCGAACCCCCGAGGTTCGTATCTCGCCTTTTCATCGTGTTTCGTTTCGAGCTGTTTCTGTCCAGATATTGTTTTCAGATCTAGAGCTGCCATGTCTTCATCGAAGCCTCCAAAGGACAGTTTCTTTGTGAACGTCGTCACCCCATACATGGATGAGCTGAAGATGCATCCCAAGGAGTCGCAGATGGTTGATGGAAAGCTGCAGACGGAAGACGTGCGAGGACCCAAAGGAGAAGGGAGCCTGGAAGCCAGGATGGAGAAGCTGGAGCAAGAGGTCTTCACATACAAAAAGCTGGCGGAACGTGAAGTGGGAGTCTTCCACTCAATGGTGTCCGCGCTGGTCGCTGAACATAAGAAGGAGACTGCACAACTCTGGGAAGACATATTTCACCTCATCAACACCACCAACAAACTGCAGGCGCAACTCTATGATGTCCAGAATCAAAACTGTGAGTATGAAACTCGGTTTAAAAACATAAGCGCTGCTGCTAGTTTCAGGATAATCGAATCCAAGTCGTCCTTTGTTGATGGGAAACCCCTTCCCTGGAAGTCTGATGATGAGGACAATTCACCACCACCACCGAAGGAGTAATTCATCATAAGTATTGGCATCCCCTTGGTTTGTTCCAAGCTTGGGGGAGTGCCGCGGTATCACATCATTATCTTTACCTTTTAAGTCATATCGTGAGTAGGGAAGTTATCTTATATGATGGTTTGCAATGTGGAAGTATCTCTCTTTTAGTTGGTTATCTATGTATCCCTTGGTGTGAGTTGCCGTTATGAAATATTAATGAGAAGTTTTATCATTTACTTTCTGCATACTTTATTTTAGCTTGCAATTCTCTTTCATATTGATAACCTTGTTGTTAGTATAGGGATCACTTTTTAGAGCACCAAGTTAATCTTTTTGGTTTTGGCAAACTTAGCATTGGTCAGTAGTAGACAATACTTTGAGACTTAAGTAGAGAGAGGGAGTGCATGCAAATATATTATTCCATGATCTTTCTTTCTTTGTGCTCATAAGCTTAGTATTCTTAAGTTAAACTATTTGTGCTTCTAAGGAAGATTGCATGATTATTCTTATCACTTGTATAATTGTTTGTATCCCTCAACTCTTATGCTTGCTACATAACCTTGCTAGCCAAAGACCTGTATCGAGAGGGAATGCTTCTCATACATCCAAACCTTGAGCCAAACCATTGCCATTCGAGTCCACCATAACTTCCTACTATATGGTATTTTGCGCCATTCCAAGTAAATACTTCATGTGCTACCTTTAAATTATTCAAAACTTATTACTCCTAGTTTTGTGTCACTGTTTATTAGCTCATGAGGGTTCTGTAGAGTTTCTCTAGCACTTTTGTCAAACAGACTTTCACCAATGGACTAGTGGCATATACACCGCTTATCCAACAATTTGCAAAAAGAGCTGGCAAATGGGGTGCCCAGTCCCAATTAACTACAACTTTCATTAATAATTCTCTTCACATGTTTTGCCCTGATTTATCAGTAAGCAACTTAATTTGCAAATAGACACTCCTCCATGGTATGTGAATGTTGGAAGGCACCCGAGGATTCGGTTAGCCATGGCTTGTGTAAGCAAAAGGTTGGGAGGAGTGTCAACTATAAAGAAACTAAAATACATGTGTAAACAAAAGAGAAGAGGGATGATCTACCTTGCTGGTAGAGATAACGTCCTTCATGGGAGCCGCTCTTGAAAGTCTGGTTGACAAGGGGTTAGTGTTCACTTTACTACGATTCGTTGACAACGACATACATAGCTCAAACAACTATTTTCATACTCTCTATATGCTTTGCAAAACTTAAAAGCTCTAGCACATGATTTAATCCCTGCTTCCCTCTGCGAAGGGCCTATCTTTTACATTATTGTTGAGTCAGTAAACCCATTCCTCTCTATCTCAAGCAAGCATTTGAGTTGTTGAGATCCAATTAGTTATATGTGTTGATACTTCTAATCATATCTCTCATTTCCTTGTTTCGCACAATAGCTTTTATCCGAATGAATATAACTTTGAAAGTTATCAATGACTGTAAGGAGACTGTTATGATTAAGGCATGTAAGTTCTGCTATATAAGCTCTGATATAAAGACTCTTCTCGAAAGATAAGTATGATCTGTTAATTGTTCTCTGACCAAGAGTTTAAGTTTGCCTTCACCAATCATGGTTCTCTTTATGCACTTCATCGTGGTTCCCTTTACTTATTTCAAGTTAGATTATATGAAGGGAAGTTGCTGTCTAGAATGACTTGTGTATCAATGAATGTGATGCTTCTTGTCCGTATTTTATTTATCGACACTTTGCTCCATAAACTTGTGGTCATGTTTACTGAGCTCAGTTTTCGCTTGGGGACAAGCGAGGTCTAAGCTTGGGGGGGTTGATACGTCCATTTTGCATCACTATTTTATATCATAATTTACTGCTATTCATCGATATATTTCATATTTAGAAGTGTTACTTATGTTATTTTACCTATTTTGCATGTTTGATGAATAATGGAGAATTGGACACCGGAGTCAGGATTCTGCTGGAAAAAGCACCGTCGAGATGCACTATTTCTGAAGATCAATAAATCGAAGGAGACATATGGAAGTTCCTATTTTACCAGAAGATGGAGGAGGCCAAAAGGGGAGCTGAGATGGGCCATGGTGGGCCCTCCTCACCCCTTGGCGCGGTGGGGCCCCCTGCCGCGCCGACAGGTGGTTTGGGGGCCCTGGCCCACCTCAGCCGTTCCCCCTTCGCGTACTTGACCCCCTCGGAACCCTAACACACGGGAGGCCATCGAAATATTCCGCCGCCTCCACGAGGCGGAAAACACCAGAGAGCGAAAAGCTCCCCTGCAGGAAGAAATCTGCCGGGGGAAATTCCCTCCCGGAGGGGGAAATCGTCGCCATCATCACCGTCATCGAGCTGGACTTCATCGGGATCATCATCATCATCTCCACCGCCAACACCATCATCACCGCCGCTGCACCCGTCTCCGTATAACATCTAGGGCTGAATCTTGTCTATTTCATAGGGGAAACTCTCCCGGTGTTGATTACTCTTGTTATTGATGCTATTGGGTGAAACCATTGGACTAAGGTTTATGTTCAGATTGTTATTCATCATCATATCACCTCTGATCATGTTCCGTATGATGTCTTGTGAGTAGTTCGTTTAGTTCTTGAGGACATGGGAGAAGTCTTGATGTTAGTAGTGAACTATGTTGAGTAATATTTAATGGTTTGATGCTTAAGTTGTGGTGTTATTCTTCTAGTGGTGTCATGTGAACGTCGACTACATGATACTTCACCTTTATGGGCCTAGGGGAATGCATTGTGTATTCGTTTGCCAATTGTGGGGTTGCCGGAGTGACAGAAACCTGAACACCCGTTGGTATATCGATGCATGAGGGATAGCAGGATCTCAAAGTTTAAGGCTGTGGTTAGTTTAACTTAATTACTTTCTTGTATTTGCGGATGCTTGCAAGGGGTATAATCACAAGTATGTATTAGTCCTAGGAAGGGCGGTGCATTAGCATAGGTTCACCCACACAACACTTATCAAAACAATGAAGATTAATCAACTATATGAAGCGAAAGCACTTGACAATATTCCCGTGTGTCCTCAAGAACGTTTGGTCATTATAAGTACAACAACCGGCTTGTCCTTTGCTGTAGAAAGGATTGGGCCACTCGCTGCAACTATTATTACTGCATTTTATTTACTTGTACTTTATTTATCTGTCATATCAAAAACTCCTAAAAACTTGTCTGAGAGCATTTACAGTGAATCCTTCATCAAAACCGCTTGTCAACACCTTCTGCTCCTCGTTGGGTTCGACACTCTTATTTATCGAAAGTACTACGATACACCCCTATACTTGTGGGTTATCAGTGCCGGTGCACCAACAGCCCCTTCAAAAAGCAGAAGTAACAGAAAATGTTACGTACTATTCAGTGGCAAAAATACGTAGGCAAAAAGTGACAGATTCAACTCACCGCCTACGTCTTAGGTGAGGCTCGCCAGGCGCTCAGCATAATTCTTCTCGCGCAAAGCGGCGGAGTCCTTGGCATCATCCAAGGCCTTCTTCGACTCAGCCCGCTGTTTGGCGAGTGTCTCCTCTAGCTCTTTAACCCGAGACTCAGTGGTTGCCTTGTCGCCTGAGATAGATGGCCAGATCTTATTCACAATTGACAAAAGGAAAGACAGATCAAAAATACCTTCGCCTCTAGAAGCCAGAAACACTTACGGCTAAGTTGCTCCATGGCAGCGCGTAGATCGTCCCTCTCTTGTTCAACCTGGACAAATGACTTGCCTGCTTCCACCAGGTTGAGGTAGAAAGGCTGCGTGCACATGAAACCAACATAAGCTATACGCAAAGTCCAAATTTGAGGACTCGACAGAATGACACTTACGTGTTCAACCCAAGGTGCATGCTTGGCAGCAGAAGTCCCAACTTGCAGAGTAGGCATACTCGCAATCTGGGTGGCCTCAATTGTAGTGGCCGTGCTTGCTGCTTTCACAACCTCAGCCGCAACGGGAGAAGCTTCAGGCTGGGGAATCAAAGGTCTCTCGGTTGGGGAAGTTGGAGGTCACACAGTCTCAGCACTGGAGGCGATAGAGGAAGTACAACATAAGCAAGACAATCAACATGCAGAAACTTAAGGTACAAAATGTTCAGACACATACATGTGCTCTTCGTCCTCCTCACTGTCGAGGTCGTCAAACATTGGGCCGCCAAACTGAAGCTCCTCACCCGACTTGGGAGGAGGAGCCGAACTCAAAGGACTCACGTCCAAACGAGCAGATGTGGTCTTAGGAGACGCACCCGAGTCTCCATCATCCCTTAGCTCCTCCTCCTTTGCGGGTGAGCTCATAGAGGAAGACACAATTTGGGCCGCCCGACGGCGCTTGCGAGTAGGAACCTCGCCCACGTCATCCGTCGTGGCACGCTCCTTGTCATGTGCCTCTCCAGCCCCTTCCTCTTCGACCTCTTCTGTCGGGGATGTGGTAGCCGAAGGTAGAGGCGATTCATCTCCTCCCTTCGCCTCCACTGTCACCTCTGTTTCATGGGTTGGACCATTTTCGGGAAGGGGAGGAAGGGTTGAGGCAGTCGAGTGGCCCTGCATACAACATATAGTAGTCGAAAAGTTACAAAGATGCATAACGAAATAATAAAAGGAGATCATACACTTGATGGGTTCACTAACCTCTGGCAAAGGCTTTTCAGCCGTATAAGGATCAACGGGGCAGTCGACGTTGCAGGGCTCGCTGGATTTTGTGCTGGTGATGAACCGCACGTGCGACACCAGCTCGCTCTTCGACAGCTCCTCCTTGCTCATTCGGGTGGCGTCGAGCGCACCCTCATACTTCCACATCGGGTGGGCGCGAGCGCGGAGCGGTCATACCCGCATCTTCACGAAGGTGGCAATCAAATGTACAACTGTGACACTGTTCAGCAGCCCTCCAATCGTCTCCAGCAGAGGCGCTGCTTCCGCCACTTCTTCAGTCGAAAGCTCATGGTCCCAGGCCTTCGTCCTAGCAGCTATTCCAGCAGTCGAGAATGCTGGACTCCTTCCTGGTCGACGAGAACATAAAAGCACCTTTTCCTCCACCCTTGCGCCGAGTCGACTGGCTTCAGGGCAAAGTATCGGGTGTCGCTGCGCACTTGGATCTGCAGGCCTCCGACTGGATAGGTTCGGCAACCTCGGCTATTGGGCCGAACCATGAAGATCGACTTCCAGAGTGCCCAACTGGGAGCAACTCCCAGAAAGCACTTGCACAACACCATAAAACAGGCTATGTGCATAATGCCATTCGGGGTGAGATCATGGATCTGCACCCCATAGGCGTACAGCAGACCACGAACGAAATCATGGAGGGAAAGGATAGACCCCTAGGCAAGAACTCCGCAAAACATATGCGCTCGTTGGCACGAGGCTCGGGGAGTACCTCTTTTGATGGTGCGCGGACGGTCAGCTGGTCCGCCGGTGGCAGCAATCCATCCTCCCGGAACTTCTCGAGGTGGGCTGCCTTTATTGTTGACTTCGCCCAGTCACCGTCGCTCATCTTGAGGTCGGTGGTGGCCGCAGATGCGCCAGCCGCAACCTTCTTCCCCTTCACGGCGGTCGCGTCGGTCGCGGACGCAGTGGTGGCAGAGGCTTTCCTCTTTGGCGCCATGGCGGTGATGGCTAAGGAGAGCAGCAAAAAGCTCGGGCGCAGGAACAATGGAGGCAGAGTGCAAGGAAGATGATGGAACAGGAGCGGCACGCAGAGCAAATGGCAGGTAAAAAACAAATGCCAGCGCCGTTCCCCTATTTACCACAAGTCAAAAGCAATCACAGCCATTCAGATCCAAATCGTGCGTTACGCACGCAATCTGACGGTACACATGGCAAACGCAGAGGGCAACCGTCGCCAGCCACTCCGCCCACTACGCACGTAAAAAGAGGAGCCATCATCACGCTTTCAGAAAAAGTGGGCCCGTATAGTCAAATCAAGTCCACACGGCATCGTCTTCGGTCAGCTCTGCACAAATGGGCCCACCTATGTGTAACGTCCCATCAATCGCAGCATAACGCATGCCACGCGTGTCAGAAATCGCAGTCAAAATAAACGTCATCCCTGACGTCATTGAAGCATCTGTTCAGAAAATATGACTGCCCTGTTTGGTTTGGATGTGCACAAGCAATGTCAGGACAAAATTGGTCACTCGACCGTTCCTTCGACTGACGCATATTACTCCCATCGGGAGCATATCAAAAATTTCTTCGACTGAAGATGCTCAAAGAAAAAATGATTGAGATTATCCTCCATTCAAGCAATACAGCATAATCTCGGGGGCTACTCCCATCGGGAGCGCTGTCGCGCACCCGATAGAATTACGACAAAAAAAAAATTCGACTAACATATGCAGGATAAGAATATTTTGAGATTATCCTCCATTGCAAGCAATAAAGCACAATCTCGGGGGCTACTCCCATCGGGAGCACTGTCGCGCACCCGATAGCATAACAGCAAATATCAGTCGACAAAGGACACGACTCGTCCAACAAAGTTCAAAAAACATACTCGAAACATTTCCGAGTTGCGTCCGTCGCAAATACCTCGGATACTGCACGCATAGTGCAAAGGTAAGACCCGCCGAACTTTTCAAGCTGGGCTAAGGACCGTTCCAGCAACGTCAATCCTTATACTTTTCGTGTCAGCAGACATGATGAAAAATCTCGATGGACACATTGGGTAAAATTCAAAGTTATACTGCAGATCGACTCAGTAAGACCTCAGCGGCCTAGTCGAATCTGACCATTCTGTTCCAGATTCGAGTCCGGAGACTCGAATTTGATTGAAAGCTAGTAAGGTTTTACCCGAATGTGTAGTTAACCAGTCCCGATCCGTCGAGTGTACTGGGCCTGCTAAGCTATTATCCCTTGATTTTCATAAGTAAAAACCACAGTCGATGAAATACTCGACATAGCCAACGTGTGCTATTCATACAGGAATTCCAATTATGATATATTGAATGCAAAGCATATGACGTGCACTTACGAAAGAGTCCATGCCCGATTCTTCGAGTCAGACAAGTACTCGGGGGCTACTGACATGGGTATACATCTCGGGTACCCTACCATGAGGGTACCTGGTGCACGTGACGACTGAGGCCCAATATCGAAGAATCTATTTGAAGCCCAAAGACAAAGGCCCAAGAAGATGGAGTACCCTCCAAGATTAGACATAGGCATAGTCGGTTTAGAACTTTCCATATGTGTAAACTAGGTCGGTTAAGAACTCCCGAGACCCAGCCTATTTAAAGGTTGGGAGGGGCGCCGATCTAGGACCAAGCCATACTCGAACCACCAAAGCTCTAGCGAGATCGTCATCTCGCCGGAGCCTCCTTGTAACCTCATAATCTCCACGATCAATAACAGACAAGCAGGAAGTAGGGTCTTTACCTCCACCCGAGGGCCTGAACCTGGGTAAATCTTTGCCTCTGCTTGTCAGCCGATGAAACTACCAACACTACCACGTTCTCTCCCCATAATCTCAATCCTAGGTCCTTAACCATGGGATTTGGTGAGGATACCCCTCGTCAACGCCTTTGCCTGAGATTTAAATCCGGCTGGGTGAAGAGGTACTTCAAACTCTTGTGATCCGAGAAAATTTCACAACGGTTACCAAACAGGTATGGTCTCCATTGCTTCAAGGCATAGACCACAGCGGCGAGCTCTAGATCGTGAGTTGGGTAATTGTGCTCATGTGGCTTCAATTGGCAAGAAGCATAGGCCACCACATGGCCATCTTGCATTAGTACACAACCCAAGCCTTGTAGAGAGGCGTCACAGAAGACGACGAAATCCTTGCTTGTGTCCGGCAGAACAAGCACAGGAGCAGACGTGAGTTTGGCTTTCAGTGTTTTGAAGCTCTCTTCAGCTTCGGCTGTCCAAACAAACTTTCTATCCTTCTTGAGAAGGTCAGTCATAGCCTTGGCTATCTTGGAGAAACCTTCGATGAACCGGCGGTAGTAACCCGCCAATCCGAGAAAGCTACGAATGTCCTTGACTGACATTGGAGTTTTCCAATCCAAAATGGACTGAATCTTGTTGGGAATGACAGCCACACCATTAGCGGATATCACATGGCCAAGGAAGACAAGATTATCCAGCCAGAACTCACACTTGGAGAACTTGGCATAGAGGCAGTGTTCTCTAAGTCGTGTCAGAACCAACCGAAGATGTTCGGCATGCTCTTCATCGGTTTTGGAATAAACGAGGATGTCATCAATGTAAATGACGACAAACTTGTCGAGATAATCCATGAAGATGGAGTTCATGAGCCTCATGAAGGTAGCTGGAGCATTGGTGAGACCAAAGGACATGACGGTATACTCATATGAGCCATATCGAGTAACAAATGCCGTCTTTGGAATATCCTCCTTTCTAATCTTGATCTGATGGTATCCTGACCTCAGATCCATCTTGGAGAATACCGTTGCACCAGCTAACTGATCCAATAGATCATTGATCCGGGGAATAGATACTTGTTCTTGATTGTCACCGCATTCAACGGTCGATAGTCTGAGACTAGACGAGGCACGGTAGAATCTCTCTTTTTGACAAAGAGTACCGGACAACCCCAAGGTGAACTGCTAGGCTGGATGAAATTGGAGCGGTACCAGGAAGTAGATCTATGACTAACTGGATCAATTTGCTCTTTCAACAGAGCCAACTCTTCCACCGGCATACGGTAGGGCTTCTTGGAAATTGGAGCGGTACGGGAAGTAGATCTATGACAAACTCCACACTTCGATCAGGTGGCATGCCAGGTAATTCTTCCGGGAACACACCTGGGAAGTCACACACCACGTGTATGTCCTGGATTTTAGGAGGAGAGTCGCCTTTCATAAAGCAAAGGTGGATCTCGGGTGAGTTGGGTATGACAGAAGATTGAGGTCTTGACCGTGCAGACCAATACTCAACAGTCTTACCGGAAGAACTGGTCACGGTGATGGTCTTGGCAGCACAGTCGAGGTTAGCCCGGTATTTGGCTAGCCAGTTCATGCTCAGTATGACATCAATGCCATTTGATCTTAGAGCTACCAACAAAAAAGGAAAGGAGTAGTAACCGATGGTAATCTGAACTTCAGGAGTAACCCCATCGGTTTGCCATTTGGAGCCAGGAGTGGCGATCACAAGGGATGGCTCATTTTCTCGAACGGTATTTTGTGGTCCTTTGCAAACGCTATAGATATGAATGAATGCGATGCTCCAGAGTCAAACAAAACTATAGCAAGATTGTTGTTGATTCGTAGCTCACCCATAAGGACGTCGGGGTCCTCGTCAGCTTGATCAGCAGAGATGTGGTTTAGGCGACCACGCCCAATAGGTCAAGCCTTGCCAGCTGGAGTGGCAGGGGCTCGTGCAGGAGTTCCCGTGATAGGTGCCTTCTGGGGGCACTCCCTGGAGTAGTGGCCAGCCTGGCCACAGGCGTAGCAGGTGATTCCAGGTGGAGCAGGTAGCTGAGGACGATATCCACCTCCGCTCGGCCCAAAGGTCGAAGTAGTGGGGTGATACGTCCATTTTGCATCGCTATTTTATATCATAATTTGTCATTATCTATCCTTATATTTCATATTAATACATGATACTTATGTTATTTTGCCTTATTTTGCATGTTTGATGATTATTGGGAATTATCCTTCCGGAGTCAGGTTTCTGCTGGAAAAAGCGTCGTCAAGTCAGCATATCAGCGGAACTCCAAAAATCACGAAACCAATTCTGGGGGTCTTATAATGTCAGATGCCGGAGGCAGCCAAAAGGAGGCAGCCAGGTGGGCCAGGTGGGCCCCACGCCACACCTGGGCGCGGCTGGCCTGTGGGCCGCGCCCAGCTATGGCGTGGCCACCTGGGTCCACCCCCCAGGTTGCCTCTTCGCGTATATCTGCCTCCCGAAAACCTAAGCACGGGGGGACGTCCACGAAATATTCCGCCGCCTCCACGGGACGGAAACCACCGAGAGAGAAAGAGCTCTCTGGCAGGAGATCCTGCCGGGGAAATTCCCTCCCGGAGAGGGGAAATCATCGCCATCGTCATCGTCATCACGCTGGACTTCATCGGGATCATCATCACCACCATCCACTGCGCCATCACCATCATCTCCACCGACTCCACATCCATCTTGCTGTAACATCTAGGGCTGTACCTTGTCTAGTTCATTGGGGAGACTCTCCCGGTGTTGATTACTCCTTGTTATTGATGCTATTGAGTTTGTTTGGTGGATTAGTGTTCATGTCCAGATTGTTATTCATTGCCATATCATCTCTGATCATGATCCATATGATGTCTTGTGAGTAGTTTGTAGTTCTTGAGGACATGGGGAAGTCATGTTGTTAGTAGTGAAATAATGCTGCGTTAATATTTAATGGTTTGATATTTAAGTTGTGGTGTCATTCTTCTAGTGGTGTCATGTGAACGTCGACTACATGACACTTCACCTTTATGGGCCTAGGGGAATGCATCGTGTACCTAGCTTGCTAGTTGAGGGGTTGCCGGAGTGACAGAAACCTGAACCCCCGTTAGTAAGATAGTGCACGAGGGAGCGTAGGGTCTCAGAGTTTAAAGCTGTGGTTAGATTTATCTTAATTACTTTTCTGCATTCGCGGATGCTTGCAGGGGGTATAATCACAAGTGCGTATTAGTCCTAGGAAGGGCGGTGCGTTAGCATAGATTCACCCACACAACACTTATCAAAACAATGAAGATTAACCAGTTGCACGAAGCGAAAGCACTTGACGAAATTCCCATGTGTCCTCAGGAACATTTGTCTCTTATAAGTAACACACTCGGCTTGTCCTTTGCACTCAAAAGGATTGGGCCACTCGCTGCATTTGTTGCCGCGCTCGTTTATTTACTTGCACTGTTTTTACCTGCTGTTTCGAATACTACTGAAAACCTGTCTGCTAGCTTTTACAGTGAATTCTTGATCAAAACTACTTGCCAGCACCTTCTGCTCCTCGTTGGGTTCGACACTCTTATTTATCGAAAGTACTGCGATACACCCCCTATACTTGTGGGTCATCAAGACTATTTTCTGGCGCCGTTGCCGGGGAGTGAAGCGCTATTGGTAAGGAAATTGGTAAGGAAATTATTTACTGTAATGACTGTTATGGAGTCAAATCCATTTGGTTCGCTGTTTGGGAGGACTACTACCACTGCTACGGTAGTAGATGATCCTCCATCTGCTGAGATTGTTCCATTTAAAATACCTACGAAAATTGTTGGACGTATTATGGATAACCGCTATGATGGAACTGTTCATCCTGGTAATCATTTGCTTTATATACATGAACTATGCGGTTTGTTCAAGTGTGCAGGTATTTCGATGGACATTATTAAAAGGAAATTATTTACTCTGTCGCTGGATGGCAGAGCTGCTGAATGGTATAGTCTGCTGAAGAATGGTCCTTCATTGAGCTGGGCTGAAATTGTCCCTCTCTTTTATTACAAGTTTTATCCTCCAAGTGAGATTCATAAGGATCGGAATTCTATATTCACTTTTTGGCCTTATGAGGGAGAAAGTATTGCCCAAGCTTGGGGGAGATTGAAATTATTAATGCTCAAATGCCCTGTTCATGGGATTCCAAGTAATATTGTCATCAATAACTTTTATGCAAGACTTTCCTATCATGATAAAGATTTATTGGACACTTCTTGTTCTTGGTCATTCACTCGTATGAAGGATGAAGATAAATGGGATCTTCTTGATCGTATCCAGGAAAATACTGAAGGATGGGAGAACGACAAAGGTAGGGAGTCAGGTATAAATTATGATTTCGAATGCATTAAATCCTTTATGGAGACTGATAGTTTTCGTAATTTTAATGCTACTTATGGTCTTGATTCTCAAGTTGTTGTTAATTACTTTAAGGCCTTTGCCTCGTATCTCGATATTCCTAGACAAGGTTGGGAAAAGTATCATGAACCTTATGAAGATAATGCTAATTTGCTCTTGCTAAAAATGTTGAAGTTCAAACTGTTGATCGCATTATACCAGAACCCTATATTGAAAAAATACCTTTTCCTGTTAAAGTAAAAGAACACTCTATTTTGGCTAGTGTGGTTAGCAAAAGTGAACGTAAACCTAGGGAACCTGATGAGCAAATTAGTGTAGAACATGAAGTAGCTATGGTTAAGGAACTTGTAACTGAAAATGTAGAAGGAGGTCATATTGTGTTTTGTGAAGAAGCTTCTAACATGGTTACACATCCTAAAAGAGCTCGAAAGCCTAGTGTTCCTGTGCTTTCTGTTAAAATAGGTGAGCATTGTTATTATGGTCTCTGTGATATTGGTGCTAGTTCCAGCGCTATCCCTTATGCTCTCTACAAGGAAATCAGGAAGGAAATTGATCCTTGCGAATTGGAAGATATTGATGTGGTTATTCAGCTTGCTAATAGGGAAACTATCTGTCCAGTTGGCATTGTCAGAGATGTT
Source organism: Poa pratensis (assembly GCA_947311845.1). Lineage (NCBI taxonomy): Eukaryota > Viridiplantae > Streptophyta > Magnoliopsida > Poales > Poaceae > Poa > Poa pratensis. The sequence goes on along the minus strand of CAMZMU010000071.1, from coordinate 42,614,192 downwards.
GAAGTTTTATGTGGTAAGACTAAATACCCTGCTGATTTCTTAGTTCTCGGTTCTGCTGCTAGTGACTCTTGTCCTATTATTTTTGGTAGACCTTTCCTGAATACTTGTGGTGCTATTATTGACTGTCAAAAAGAGAAAAAATTTACTAGATTCGATGGAGAGTCTTATGAGTTTAATTTTTCAAAATTTGCTAAGAATCATTATGAACCTGAAATGCCTAATGAGAACTTTCAAGTTGAACAGCTTGCTTCTATTGCTGTTGGTCCTAACAATGCTTTGCAGCAATTTTTGGAAGACCACGAAAGTGAAGTTTTTGCAGAAGAAAGAAGGGAGATTGACGACATCTTTCTGCGTCAACCTCAAATGCTTAGGCATGATTTACCTGTGGAGGACCTGGGAATTGCGCCCCCTCCTAAAGAAGACCCTGTTTTTGATCTTAAGCCTTTACCTGATAATCTTAAGTATGTTCATATTGATGATAAGAAAATATATCCTGTTATTATTAGTTCTAAACTTTCAGGAGATGAAGAAGCAAAACATAGAGGCGCAATGGGCTATACTCTTGATGATTTAAAAGGGATTTCTCCTGCTATATGTCAGCATGCTATTAATATTGAGCCTGATGCCAAGCCTGTTGTTGAGCATCAACGTCGTTTAATTCCTAAGATGAAGGAAGTGGTAAGAAATGAGGTATTAAAACTTCTTGAAGCAGGTATAATTTATCCTATTGCTGATAGTAGATGGGTTAGTCCTGTTCATTGTGTTCCTAAGAAAGGAGGAATAACTGTTGTGCCTAATGAAAATGATGAGCTTATTCCTCAGAGAGTTGTAGTTGGTTATAGAATGTGCATTGATTTTCGTAAGGTCAATAAGGTTACTAAGAAAGATCATTATCCTTTGCCTTTTATTGATCAGATGTTAGAAAGGTTGTCTAAGAAAACTCATTTTTGTTTCCTTGATGGTTATTCTGGTTTTTCCCAAATAGCTGTTAGAAAGGAAGATCAGGAGAAAACCACTTTTACCTGTCCTTATGGTACTTATGCTTATAGACGTATGCCTTTTGGTTTATGTAATGCTCCTGCTACTTTTCAGAGATGCATGTCTGCTATTTTTCACGGTTTTTGTGAAGAAATTGTGGAAGTCTTCATGGACGATTTCTCCGTCTATGGAACTTCTTTTGATAACTGTTTGCACAATCTTGACAAAGTTTTGCAGAGATGTGAAGAAACCAATCTTGTTCTTAATTGGGAGAAATGCCATTTTATGGTTAATGAAGGCATTGTTCTTGGGCATAAAATTTCTGAAAGAGGTATTGAAGTTGATAGAGCTAAAGTGGAAGCAATTGAGAAAATGCCATGCCCCCGAGATGTGAAAGGTATTCGTAGTGTTCTTGGTCATGCTGGTTTTTATAGAAGGTTTATTAAAGATTTCTCTAAAATTTCAAAGCCACTTACCAATCTTCTTCAAAAGGATGTTCCATTTGTTTTTGATGACGAGTGTAAAGAGGCATTCGAAATTTTGAAGAAGGCTTTAATAACTGCTCCTATTGTTCAACCACCAGACTGGACTTTACCATTTGAAATTATGTGTGATGCTAGTGATTTTGCTGTAGGTGCTGTTTTAGGACAGCGAGTAGATAAAAAGTTAAATGTTATTCATTATGCTAGTAAGACTCTTGATGCAGCTCAAAAGAATTATGCTACTACTGAGAAGGAATTTTTAGCAGTAGTGTTTGCTTGTGATAAGTTTAGACCTTATATTGTTGATTCTAAGGTAACTATTCATACTGATCATGCTGCTATTAAATACCTTATGGATAAGAAGGATGCTAAGCCTAGACTTATTAGATGGGTTCTCCTGTTACAAGAGTTCGATTTGCATATTGTTGATAGAAAAGGTGCTGAAAATCCTGTTGCTGATAATCTGTCTAGATTAGAAAATATAATGCATGATCCTATTCCTGTTGATGACAATTTTCGAAATGAGCAGTTGGCTTCTATAAAGGTAAATTCGAATGATTGTCCCTGGTATGCTGATTATGCTAACTTTATTGTTGCCAAGTATTTGCCTCCAACTTTTACTTATCAGCAAAGGAGGAAATTCTTCTGTGACTTGAGGCATTATTTTTGGGATGACCCACATTTATATAGAGAAGGAGTTGATGGTATTATGAGAAGATGTGTTCCAGAGCATGAGCAGAAGGAAATATTGGATAAATGCCATGGTAGTGCTTATGGAGGACATCACGCCGGAGATAGAACTGCACAAAAGGTTCTACAATCAGGTTTTTATTGGCCTACTCTTTTTAAAGATGCAAGAAAATTTGTTTTGACCTGTGATCAATGTCAGAGAGTTGGGAATATTAGTAGACGTAATGAGATGCCTATGAATTATTCTCTTGTTATTGAACCTTTTGATTGTTGGGGATTTGACTTTATGGGTCCTTTTCCCGCTTCAGATGGTTATACTCATATTCTAGTTGCTGTTGATTATGTTACTAAGTGGGTAGAGGCTATACCAACCTCTAGTGCTGATGGTAAGACTTCCTTAAAAATGCTTAAGGATGTTATTTTCTCGAGGTTTGGTGTGCCTAGATATCTCATGACTGATGGTGGTTCACACTTTATTCATGGTGGTTTTAGAAAAACTCTTGCTAAATATGGTGTCAATCACAGAATTGCTTCACCGTATCATCCTCAAACTAGTGGTCAAGTAGAGTTATCAAATAGAGAAATTAAGTTGATTTTGCAAAAGACTGTCAATAGGTCTAGAAAGAATTGGGCTAGAAAGCTTAATGATGCTTTGTGGGCTTATAGAACAGCATATAAAAATCCTATGGGCATGTCTCCTTATAAAATGGTTTATGGAAAAGCTTGTCATTTACCTCTAGAATTAGAACACAAGGCCTATTGGGCAATCAAAGAGCTTAATAGAGATTTCAAATTAGCTGGTGAGAAAAGGTTGCTAGAGTTAAGCTCTCTAGATGAATGGAGAAGTGAAGCATATGAAAATGCTAAACTTTTCAAAGAGAAAGTTAAGAGATGGCATGACAAGAGAATTTTAAAAAGAGAATTTTGCATAGGTGATAAAGTTTTATTGTATAGGTCTCGTCTCAGATTTTTTGCAGGAAAATTACTCTCAAAATGGGAAGGACCTTACATTGTGGAAGAAGTTTATCGTTCTGGTGCAATAAAAATTAATTCACTTGACGGTGACAAACCTCAAGTTGTTAATGGGCAGAGACTTAAACATTATATTTCTGGAGAATCTTATAATGAAAATGTTGATATTATTCAAATGGTATCTCCGGAGGAATTTATTAAAACTCAGAAACAGGAAACTGCAGAGTCTGATTTGAAGTAGGTATGAGTTTCGGTAAGAAAAAGTCCGCGTTTTACTTCGAAACTTTTATATTAGTTATTTTTATACAATTTTGGAAATATCAAGACGAATAAGTGCCGGAGGAGGTGCCCGAGGGCACCACGCCACAGCAGGGCGCGGGCCCCACCTGGGCCGCGCCCAGCTATGGCGTGGTCGCCTCGGAGACCCCCTCCGACTCCGCTTCGCCCTGTGCTTTCCTTTTCACGCGTTATTTTCCGCTATATATTTACCCGGATCTCCCGAGGTCCGTATCTCGTGTTTTTGTTGCGTTTGTTTTCGAGCAGTTTCTGTCAGGTTTCCCTATCAAGATTTAGATCCACCATGTCTTCTTCCGGAGCTCCGAAGGGCAAACCTCTCAAGGGGAGCGTCAACCCATACATGGCTGAGGTGAAGAGGCACCCACAGGAGTTGCGCAAGGTTGACGGTGTCATGGTGCAAGAAGATGTTCGAGGACCGAAGAAGGAGGGAGATGTCATGGCCAGGCTAGAAGAAGTGGAACATGAAGTTTTTAGGTACCAGAAGATGATAGAGCGTGGTGTAGAAGCCAATCACAAGATCATCTCCGAGCTCAGGGATAAACACCAAGAGGAGACCTCTAGGTTATGGGATGATATCTTCCTGCTCCATCAGTCCACCACAAAGTTGCAGGCCCAAATTTATGACCTGCAGAATCAAAATTTTGAGTATGAAACCAGGTTTCATCGCATGAGTCTGGGAGCCAGCGCCAGGACCCTTGAAACCAAGTCCTCCTTTGTTGATGGGAATCCTTTCTGGTGGAAGAATTATAATAATGGGCCTCAATCATCACCGCAATCACCAGACAGGGAGTAATTCACCATGGGTAACAACACACTCCCAGCTTGTTTCAAGCTTGGGGGGGGGGTGTTTTCAGTATCACCATCTTTATCTTTATCTTTATCTTTATATTTTTGCTTAGTACCATGAGTAGAGAAGTTATCATATGAGATAGTTTGCAATGTGGAGTATCACTCCTTAGTTGGTTATCGTTGTATCCGTTGGTGTGAGGTTTATTGTGATGGAATATTAATGAGAAGCTTTATCTTTACTTTCTGCACACTTTATTTTAGCCAGCAAGTCCTTTGTCATATGCTGATCTTGTTACATTAGTATTGGCATCACTTTGGGTGCAGCAAGTAAATTTAGTTGGTTGTGGCAAACTTAGACTGGTCAGTAGTATCAATACTTTTTACACTTAAGTAGAAAAGAGGGAACTGGTTGCAATAACATTATCCCTATTGTTTTCCTCTTTGTTGGCCAATGAGTTTATTATTCTTGAATTAAAGTGTTTTGTGCCCACAAAGTAGATAGCATGGTTGTTCTATTAGATCTATAAGTGTTTGTCTCTCTCAATTCTTGTGCTTGCTACTAAACCTTGCTAGCCTAAAACCTTGTACTGAGAGGAGATACTTCTCGTGCATCCAAAACCCTGAACCAAAGCACTCCATTCGTGTCCACCATAACTACCTATCATGTAGTGTTCGCACTACTCCAAGTACATTTTCTCGTGTGCTACCTTTAACTATTCAAAACTATTATTATATCCCTTTTTGTGTCACTGTTCACCAAGCTCATAAGGACGTGGTAGCAGATGTGTCATCTTCCATGCTAACTGATTTACAAGGATTGGCAGCTTCATCTGCTTCTCCACCTTTTATTTTGCATTAAAAGAGCTGGTTAGTCCACCCTATAAATAAATAAATAAATAAATAGACACTCCTCCACGGTGATTGTTGGTCGGCAACCGAGGATTCGGTCAAGCCATGGTTTGTGGAAAGAAATGGTTGGGAGGAGTGTCATCAATAAGTGCTTGTTACAAGTGCAGTTCTATAAACTCTCGGAACCGCTCTAAAAGTTAATTAGTATGGAAGATGACAAGGATTCTACCACTGATTTGTTGACCAATAGCATACACCTCTCAAAGCAATATTTTTACACTCTCTATGCCTTCGGGAACTAAAAAGCTCTAGCACACGTTTTAATCCCTGCTTCCCTCTGCGAAGGGCCTATCATTTATTTATTGTTGAGTCAGTAAACCTATTCCCTCTATCCCGAGCAAGCACTCGAATTGTTATAGATACAATCATTTATAGTTCATAATATTTCCTATCATGTTTTGTCTACTTTGCTTGAGCACATGAAGTTTTATCTTTGAGAATATGACTTTGACAGTTTTCTTTGGAATGTGAAAGGAACAGTGATGATTGAGCAACTCTATTTCTGCAATATAGCTCTAGTATAAAGACTCTTCTTGAAAGATAAGTTAGAATGTTGATTGTTCTCTGACCAAGAACACAGTTTGCCACATCCAATTGGTTTGCTTAATGTACCTTTATTTGTGGTTGTTCCATTACTTGTTCTGTCGGGGGGTTGCCCCCGGGTAGGGCAAAGAGGTGGTGTCGGGAGCTATAAAGTGGAAAAGAAGGTCAATCCGGGTCTCACAAACCGGATCACTTGGACCGGATCATGTTTAAATGCAGGGAGAGGCCAAAGGGCATCCGGCAAAGTATAGCCGGATCAGAGGAAAGGATCCGGCTTAACCTAGCCGGGATGGCCTGGAAGGATCCGGCTTACTGCAATATCGGATTTTGCACAAAGGCCAAGTAATGTCAGTAAGTTCACGGGTTCTGCAGGCCTCCTGCCCGAGGCTCAGAAGACAGCCAGGTCGAGCCACGGGTTTTCCGGGTCGCTAGGCCCTAGGCGCTGACTCGGCTAATTCGGGAAAGGGCAGTGGCCTAGGCTCTGGTGGGCTACGCTGGCTTAAGCTCAAAGAGGAAAAGATAGACCTGTCGTTGGACTGACGATGAGCTGGACTGAGTGACAGTAGCCAGAGCTTGTCCTGTTCCTCTTGTCCATGCCATTATCATCTTCGGCCAGGGGTAGAATGGTAATCCGGTTAGTGTATAAATAGACCAGCACATCCTCCAGGCGAGGGACGACGAAGAAGAAGCCTCATTTCCCCCCTTGCTCCATCTTCCTCCTAGAGCTCTCACCATTGTTGCTTCATACAGCTCGAGGAGCACTTTGTACTTGTCACATTGAGATATAAGAGAGTAGGCTAGTGCTGCAGTAGGGGTGTTACCTCCACAAGAGGGCCCCGAAGCAGGGTACATCTTGTTGTGCTTTGGTTGTTCTTGGTTTTGCTCGTTCTTGCTTGTTCTTGCGTGTTCTTCGTTGTTCTTCATGCGTGCTTCTTAGCGTGCACACCCTCCCCGGATCCCCCAACGTCCTAGCGAGCCCCCAACTTAAGCCATCCTATGGCATCTGCCGTGAAACCACCACGACAGTTGGCACCCACCGTGGGGCAAGCAGTGGCGTTGGCTGGGGTTACCATCCGGACGGGTTCCGTCACCAGCTCTGGCGTGCGTGTGCGGTCCGGGCTCGTCTGCAACTACGGCGGGTTCACCTTCATCAGCGACAACGCCGGCTGCTTCACGGGAGGGCCACTCCCTGTGGATGGACACTTCATCCAGTTCGGCAGCTTCCTCACCTACGTCACCACCGAGCTTGTCCGCGAGTACCCGACGCAGGTGCTCGTGGCCGAGGACCCTCCTTCTTTCCGCGCAGCTCTCGGACGGCATAGCGCTCTCCCCGGGAGTAGCGTGGAGGTGATGATGACCGGGCCAAGTGCTGGAGCAGGCAAAGGAGATGCCGGCAATAGCATGCCCGAGGAGCTGGTCACGCCAACCGATTTGGGTGACAAGCCGACTCGGACGGCAAAGTTCCCAAAGGAGAAACCGGATCCGGTTGGCCCACTTGGCATGTCAAGTAGGGAGGCTCCCTTAGAGGATGTCCTGGAAAAGTTAGCTCGGCCAGTGGCGCCTGGGGCAAATGTAGAGCTTACTATAGCTCAGTTAGAGGCAGAGCGCCTGAGGTTGCAAAGAGAAGCCCGGTTAGTGGTAGAGTCTAGGCAAGCATTTGATAGAGACATGGGAGAATATAATGCTGCCAATGGTATCACCGATGGTTTCACTCCGGTAGTGCCTCACCACGCAAGAGAGCAGATTTGCGTAACAGGGGTAAGGACCTCAATGACGAGTTAGCTAGAGCCGCATGATCGAGCTCGAGTAAGGCTACTAGTTAAAGATCGGGTACAGGCAAGCCGGTGTATAGCTCCCCGACCAAGAATCTTAGGGCTGCAGCGGCAGCGCGAGCCGAGTTGACCACACTAACCGGGGATGCTTGGCGCAAGCAGGCAGAGAGGGTCAATGAGCTGGTTGATGTGTGTAACCGGCAGAATGAGGCTTACCGGAAAGCTAATCCGGATGCTGGTGGTTCTCGGGTGGTAGTGTCGGCTAAGGCTGTTAGCCAGAAATCCAAGGGGCAAGCGTCATCCCCACATGTCGGAGTTGACCGGGCCCAAAGCGTGAATTCGGGCAAGAGCAAACTGTTGCAGGCCTATGATGCTGAATATGCCGGCAAGCAGCTAGCAGCTCAAGGAAGAGGTGGCCAGAGCAGAAACAATGTCGGTCAAGGCAATCCGGGAGCCGGAAGGGGTAATTCGGCTGGCCGAGGTCAACCACCTCGTCCTCCTGGACAGAATCAACCCCGGCCGGAGCAGCAAGTGATGGTGCAAGCGCAGCAGCAAGGTGGTGGCCAGGCGGGCTACCGCTATGATGATGGTAATTCGGCTATGGCGCGAGCCGGATACCAAACGTATGATAATGCACTTGCATCCAGGCTGGGACCTCGGACATTGGATCTGAATGATCAGCGTCTCAAGTTGGATAGGATTTACCAGTCCGAGAAGCTAGAAGAGCAAGGCCCACCAGGTCCTCCTTGCTTTGGGCCTCAGATCATGAACGAGCCAAACATGCCGTTGTTTCAGCTTGGCCGAGTCACAAAGCCGTATAACAGCAGCACTACGCCACATGATTGGCTGATAGACTATGTATCCTCGGTGCACATTGCGGGGGGCAATCGCCGATGGGTGGTCCGGTATCTCCCGCATATGTTGGAAGGGCCAGCCCGGATTTGGCTGAATAACTTACCAGAGGGTAGTATCAACTCATGGATGGACTTGGAGCAGGCGTTTTACAGCAACTTCTCCAGCACTTACAAGAGGCCAAACCGACCTCAGCTCTTGTCTGCGTGCAGGCAGGAAGAGCGGGAGACAGACCGAGAGTTTTTGACTCGGTGGAGCAACATTCGCAATTATTGTGAAGGTGTCGTGGAAGAGCAGGCTATTTCTTGGTTTGCGCAGGGTTGGTGACATGGCACCCCGCTTTGGCAGAAGCTTCAGAGAGATATGCCAAAGACCCTAGCGGAAACAATCCGGATAGCAGATACTTATGCTCTTGGTGATCCGACGCAGCCAGCGTTGGATGCGGTGGGAACCAGCAGAAGGCAACCGGTCAACAACCGAGCAGGACCATTGAGGCCCAGTGACCGACATGAGTTCGGTTACAAGAGGAGAGATCCGGATTATAGATACGGTTCAGATCAGATTGCTGCAGTAAATATGGATCATCCTGGAGCAGGAGATAGCCAGAGACCGAAAAATGAGGGTCCAGCTTGGAGGCCGAATCAAGGTGCCTGGGCAAAGAAAGTGTTGGATGGACCGTGTCCACCTCTAACTTTTGACGGATCCCTGGTGAACGCAGGAGCTCCAAGGCCGGCAGTCACAAAGCCGGTTAACCTGGTGAATATGGGAGGCAACAACAACGATGCTGGTCCGAGTCGGCAAGGTGGATACCCCGGAATGATTACAAGGAGGCTCATCAAAGTTATGTGGTGTTTGTGACCGAGTCAACTGACAAGAAAAGTCAGCTGCAAGGGCGAAAGAGGTGAATGCAGTCATACCAGCAGTCCCAAAATACCTGAACTGGTCCGAGCAGGAGATCACTTGGAGCAGGGCTGATAATCCCAGGGTTATGCCAAGCCCAGGAAACTATGCACTGGTGGTGGATCCGACTTTGGTTGGACCCAAGATTAATGTGAGATTCACCGAGTCTTGGTTGACAATGGCAGTGCTATAAACATCATGTATCGGGACACAATGGTCAAGTTGGGTTATTCGCCGAATCAGTTGCAGCAGAGCAGTTGTACCTTCCATGGTATAGTACCCGGTGTCTTGTTCCCCAATGGGTAAGATATGGGTAGATGTGCGTTTGGTACCAAGGACAATCACAGACTTGAGAGTCTCGAATTCGAGGTGGTAGACTTGGAGAGCCCATACCATGCTCTGCTCGGCAGGCCAGCATTAGCCAAGTTCATGATATCCACTCATGTGGCCTACCTCAAGATGAAGATGCCTGGCCCGAATGGTATCATCACCGTTGCGGGAGATTACAAGAAGGCCATACAGTGTGCCACGGTCGGTTCCACCTTAGCCGAGTCGTTGGTGATCCAAGCTGAGAAGAGCAAGATGCATGAAGTAGTGGCGATGGCGAAGTCAGCTCAGCTCGGCGTGCTGGCATGACCAATCCGGATGCAGGTGCAACATTTGAGGTGCCCAAGGAGACAAAGAAGATCCCCATTGACCCGGAGAATCCGGAGCGCATGGCCATCATTGGTGCCGGATTGGGCGAGAAATAGGAAAGCGCGCTCTGTCACTTCCTCCGTGAGAATCGGGATATCTTTGCATGGTCGGCTAAGGACCTGCCTGGTGTTCCGAGGGAGTTGGCAGAGCACTCTTTATTTGTCAGGCCGGATGTGAAGCCGGTGAGGCAACCGACTCGTCGTCTTTCAGACGATCGAAGAAAAGTGGTGCTTGATGAGCTGGCTAAGCTACTTGCAGCCGGTTCATTATGGAGGTGTTGCATCCGACTGGATATCCAATCCGGTTCTGGTAGAGAAGAAGAAGGACGAACCAGCGGTGATCAAGGTGTGGCGTATGTGCATCGACTTCACCAACCTGAACAAGGCGTGTCCGAAGGATCCATTTCCTTTACCTCGGATTGATCAAGTGATCGATTCTACTGCTGGGTGTGAGTTGTTGTCTTTTATTGATGCGTACTCTGGTTTTCACCAGATACCACTGAACCCCAAAGATCAAATAAAGACTGCTTTTATTACCCCGTACGGGGCGTATTGCTATCGTGTCATGTGTTTCGGTTTGAGAAATGCCGGTGCAACTTATCAGAGATGTATGCAGAAATGCTTACACTCTCAAATGGGCAAAAATGTGCAAGTGTATGTCGATGATATCGTCATCAAAACTAAAGAAAAACGCACTCTCCTCGAGGATCTCGAGGAAACATTTGTGAACTTGAGAAAGTATCGGTTAAAATTGAATCCGGATAAATGCACCTTTGGTGTCCCGGTGGAAAGTTGCTCGGTTTCCTTGTATCGAGCCGAGGTATTGAGGTGAATCCGGCTAAGATCCGAGCCATAGAAAACATGAAATTGCCTAAATGTCTAAAAGATGTGCAAAAGTTCACCGGGTGTCTAGCCTCGTTAGTCGGTTTGTGAGTCGGCTAGGAGAAAAAGCCTTGCCCTTGTATCAGTTGATGAAAAAGAGCACCGGGTTCACATGGACCCCGCAGGCAGACTCGGCTTTCAATGAAAAAAAGATGTTGTCCACTGCACCAATTTTGGCATCACCTTTGCCGAATGAGCCAATGCTACTTTACATTGCGGCCACTAACCGGGTCGTAAGTGTGGTGATAGTGGTAGAGCGAGAAGAGGAGGGTAAATCCGTACAGAGACCGGTGTACTATTTAAGCGAGGTGATCTCAACCTCAAAGCAGAATTATCCTCACTACCAGAAGATGACATATGGTGTATACCTGGCGGCCAAGAAGTTGAAACATTACTTCCAGGAGCACCCGATCACCGTAGTATGCGAAGCTCCAATCTCGGAAATCATTGGGTGCAAAGATGCGACTGGCCGAGTTGCCAAATGGGCAATAGAAGTGTCTCCTTACACCCCGCATTATGAGAGAAGAGATGCTATCAAGTCTCAGGCTTTACCGGATTTCCTTTGTGACTGGGCCGAGATGCAGTATGAGCCACCCAAGCCGGATTACAATTACTGGAAGTTGCACTTTGATGGCTCCAAAACCAAAATCGGACTAGGTGCTGGGATAGTACTCACATCACCGAAGCAAGATCAGTTGCGATATGTGTTGCAGATTCATTTCTCAGCATCAAACAATGTGGCCGAATATGAGGCACTGATCCATGGGCTTAATGTGGCTAGGACATCGGCATCCGCCGGATAGAATGTTTTGGTGATTCAGATTTAGTGGTGCAGCAGTCTTCTGGAAATTGGGATGCCTTGATGCCAATATGGCACTATATCGGTTTCATGTCCAGAAAATTTCAGGATTTTTTGAAGGCTGCGAGTACAAGCACATACCTCGGCTGGAGAACGAAGCTGCTGATATCCTGTCAAAGCTCGGGTCGTCTAGGGATGCAATCCCACCCGGGATATCCTTGAATCACCTAAGGATCCCTTCAATCAAGCCTTCGCCTGATTCCGAGTCAATTTTTATCCCAAAGCAAGAATCTGAAGCTGTTCCTATGAATGTTGATGTCGGGTACATTTGGGAAGACCCGGGGACTGCATGGCGAGACTCGGGGACTGCGCACCAGACTCGGGGAATGATAACCAATCTTAGGGAAGAGGAAAGGAGGAAGATGGTGCTAACCGAATCTTAGGGAATGGACAGAGACTGATAGAAGAAATAATGGCGGCCGAACCAGTGGAAATAGATGAGCACTTATTCCCTTTGCATCCAGTACCGAAGTGGGCTGAAGAAATCATGAAGTTCATGTCGGAGGGGAGTTTGCCAAATGATGAAACCGAAGCTAGGCGAGTGCAGAGGAGGTCCAAGGGTTACACCATCATCAACAAGGAGTTATACAAAAGGAGTGCAACCGAGGTGCTACAACGTTGCGTGGAGCCAGCCGAGGGCAAGGAGATGCTCTGGAGATACATCAAGGAGAATGTGGGCATCATTGCAGTACAAGAGCCCTGGTGGCTAAGGTATTCCGGCATGGGTTTTACTGGCCCACTGCTCATGCAGATGCAGAGGACATAGTCCGAAAATGTGAAGGATGCCAAAGGTTTGCCAAGCAGACACACCTACCCGCATCGGCGCTCAAAACAATTCCTATCACTTGGCCATTTGCTGTGTGGTGTTTGGATATGGTGGGAGAATTCAAGCCGGCTAGAGGTAACATGACACATATGCTGGTAATGGTGGATAAGTTCACCAAGTGGATAGAGGTGAAACCAATCCGGAAAGTGGATGGTCATTCGGCTGTAACTTTCCTGAAAGAAATCATTTTGAGATACGGTTACCCCATAGCATCATCTCGGATAATGGCACGAACTTTGCTGTGGGAGAGTTTGCCCGATTCTGCATGGATAAGGGGATCCGGTTAGACATAGCCTCAGTGGCACACCCAGAGTCCAATGGACAGGTGGAAAGATCAAATGCTTTGGTATTAGCTGGGATAAAAGCCGGTTAATGGAACCTCTGGTAAAGACTCCGGGGTGCTGGATAGATGAGATACCATCAGTACTATGGGGTCTAAGGACCACGCCGAATCGGTCAACTGGCTATACGCCATTTTTTCTGGTCTATGGGGCAGAAGCAGTGCTACCCACTGACATAGAATATGATGCACCAAGGGTGACAATGTATACCGAAACCGAGGCAAAAGAGGCCCGGGAAGATGCAGTGGATCTGCTAGAGGAAGCAAGAGAATTGGCCCTATCTCGGACAGCAGTATACCAGCAGAGTCTCCGACGTTATCATAGTCGGAAAATCAGCCCTCGAGTGTTTCATGAGGGAGATCTAGTACTAAGGCTGGTGCAGCGCAGCAAAGGCCGACACAAGTTATCACCTCCATGGGAGGGACCATTCATTGTGAGCAAGGCTATGCACAATGACTCGTACTACCTTGTAGATGCACAGGAACCAAGGAGAGATGGCCTGGACAGACCCGGAGAAGAAACCAAGCGACCCTGGAATGTAGCTCTGCTTCGACCCTTTTACTCTTAAGGGGCGCAATGTATGTATCTCAGTTTATCATAAATGAAATTTCGGCAATCCGAGTCTGGACTCGGGGACTGCTCGTCCTTATGCATGTGTTTTTTATTACTGTTTTGTCCATACCGTTCATGTGTCGGATTGCTTTGAACCTCGTCCCAAAATTCAAGTAATGTATGCTGTGTTGTTGATCTCGTGACTCGACTGACAAACACCAAAATGGTAGTCAAGAGCAGAGGTTGGGAATATGGGAAACATGAAAATGGACTCGGGGACTCGGTCCAAAACCGATTCGGCACATGTCGTTTACTAACCCCTGTTATTTCTTTTTTGTTTATGTTAGATGATTCTAAACCACAACTCGCATGTTGCAAGTATTGTATGCTATGATTCCTATCTTGTGACTCGACTGTCGAACACCTAAAAGGTAGACAAGAGCAAAGATTCGGCAAAAATAGTAAACAAGAAAACAGACTCGGGGACTCGGTTTAAGATGATCCAACATAAACCTAGTCCGGATCACATTAAGCAAAATAAAAGTAGTCTCGGAAGAACTTAAATTGTATATTACATCTGCTCCCGGCATACCGGGGATTTAATGTTTTCACTAAGATAATTCAGGAAGAAGGAGCCTAGGTTGCAGGAGACTCGGTTGCAGGGATGGACTCGGATGTTGGAGGAACCTCGGTTGAAAGAGGACCCTCACTTGCAGGAATAACCTTGGACGGAGAGCTTGAAGGCTTGGCAGACTCGAAGCATCCGGATCAACTGGAGTCTTGGCGGTCTTGATTAAAGTTGTTCGGTAGTCTTGGCCGAGTCAGTGGCTGGCATCTTGGAAGTCTGGACTGAAGATTGTTCGGCAGTCTTGGCCGAGTCGGAAGTTGGCACTTTGGCGGACTTGATACGAGGTTGTTCGGCAGAGTTAGCCGAATCACCGACTCGCCCTCAGACTCGGCGTATTCGTCAAGGGAGGCATCATCCGATTCCTCTTCTTCAGATTCTTCCCCATCCGAGTAGACCGGAGCGTCCAGGTCAAGATGCTTTGTGTTTGCAAATTCAGCCATAAAGTTGGCAGTTCTTCGCGGATCTTGATCCGGTTAGGGTCTGAAGCCCATGAAGAACCCTCGCGAAGTGAGCGCACTTTGACGAGATCAATCAGCTCATACCAAGACATGATAAATAGCAAAGCTGCGTCAGCACCAGCGCGGGCGGACGAAGATCTCCATGCTTTAACCGAGTCTTCGCCTGATCCAGGGCTTTGATTAGCTCGTCCGCAGACCGGACTTGCCGGGCTTCAGGAAACAAGACTCGGTGAGCTTTGAGACTTGCGTTGAGCAGGTCATTGTGGGACTCCTTCAGAGGAGTAATCCGAGCTTTAAGCGCAGTAATGTGATCTTCGATGTCCCACGTCTCTGGTAGGGGAGCCCCAGTTAACTTAGCTCTCTCAGCTCGGGCATCTCTCACAGCTTTGGCGGCTTGAAGCCGAATGCTGGTAAACTCTCCTACATACAGATAAGCTAACACCGAATTAAACGAGAGGGAACACAAAATTATGTGTCGGATAAGAGCAGAAGGGAAAAAGGAGATTCGGCAAACTTACGATCCATGTCTTCATTAAGGCTAGCAAGATCAGCCAGCCATTTTGCGCTGACCGCCTTGTGAGCAGCCAGATCATCTTTCGCCGCTTTTGCTTCGGCTTCAGCGTCTGCAACGACCGTTTGGATTTTCTTGTCCAATTCGGCCCGCTTCGCAAGCCCGGCTTTCAAAGTGTCTCGCTCCTTCTCGATCGAATCTTTCTCACTCTGCAGCATATCCTGGTCGTTCTTGAGCTTGGCCTTCACTTTTCCAACCCGGTCAAGCTCCCGCTGGAGCCGAATCACTTCCGACTTTTCCTCCGATAAAGCGCGCTTGTGCTCCTGATCTTTCTTTTTCATCTCCTCACCTTGCGCCTCGAAGGAAGTTTGGAGGGCCTGGTGTTGGAGGACTAGCTGCTTAAAGATTCGACTGCGAGCAGTCGTGGTTTCCTGAAAGAAAAAAGGTTAATGGCGTAAAAAGAGTCTCGGGGATTGGAGGCCCGAGATTGATATCAAAAAAGTTGACCGACTCAATTGAAAAAGAGACTCGGGTACTGGGAGTCCCATGATTCATGATCAAGTTTTTCAGAGATTCAAGTCGGATGACTTTCTTACTCGAAGGAGTATCAGTTGTCCGACCCGAATCTCGGGGACAGGGAATAGTACAAGTTGATCATGATAAAATAAAAGCAAGATTCGGCAAAGTTACCTCGAGGTCCCGGTTAGCTTCGGCGATCGAGGCCTGCACAGAGTGTAGAGATTGAAACATCCGGCTAGGGCCAGCCGGATGTGGCGATGCTGAAGTAGAGGAGCCTTCCACAAGGTCAGCAGCATTCCAAGCTTTAACGAATTCCTCTGCGGAGCCGAGGTTGTCGCCGCTTGGAGTGCGGAGATTCGGCAGGACCTGGCCACTAAGTCGGGCGCAAGTAATCGCCTCAGAGAGTTGATCATGCACCCGAGTCACTGATGGAGTGAAGGAAACCTGCTTGCTAGCAACCACCTACTTATCCGAGGTGGTTGGAATCGTGCCAGAGGCGGCTTGAGTCGGCTTAGGTAGAGGCGATGCGCCAGGGGTCTTGGCTGGATCTGGCTGCCTCGATTGTTTCTGGGCTTGTAGTGGTTTAACTACTTCATGTTGCTGCTTCTGCTGTTTCTCGAGAGTTTGTTGCTGCTGTTTTTCTTCTTCTGCTGCTCTTGATTCAGCAGAGCTTGAGCCTTGGGGGTAGGGCGAGGATCCGGCTTAGGCAAGGACTTAGCCGAACTCTTAGTTTTCTCCTTCTCTAACTCCTTCAGAGGGCGTGGCCAAGTTAAATCTCGGGTAGGAGCCGAGATTTCCTCGTTCTCCAGGTCAACAACCGACTCTAGAATGAGAGTCAGCGGAGGAGTATTGGCAGTTGTGGCATGCGCGGGAGAGGTGACAGCCCTTTCAGGAGATTGGCTCTCCATGGCCGTATCCAGTGGAGGAATGGGAGAAAGAATGGATGAATGAGTTTGCTCGGTGACAACGACGTCACTTCATAGAGTAAGTAAACAGTTAACTCGGATAAAGATGACTCGGATAATAGAGGAAGAAAGCAAATGAAGTTAAGTTGGCTTTACCCCTTGGTGGTAGGCATGGGCTTGAGCCGATTCGGCTTGAAGGCAGCTTTCTTCATTCTTTTTGCTTGAGGGGCATCTGATCCGGACGCGTCATCGCGTTTCCGAGATGTCCCTTAAGCATCCTGTTTGGCTGCAACACAAGGTTGTGACCATGAAATCGGAATGGCATCAATGGATCTAGGATCCAGCAATCATCATCTTCATCCTCGGAAATGTTGTAAACAGTTGATTGCTTACCCTTGCGGATGGGCTTGGCGCGCGGAATCAGCAAATAATCATCCGTATCCGCATCCTCTTCGCCCTCGCACAGCGGCTGCGATCCGGTCCCCACACTTTGGTGGAGAGATCTCCATCTTCGGTGATTTGGCGGTCGAACAGCTGCAGTAGAGTCAAGGCAAATCTGGATTAGTCCGATGATATTTTGGTGAAGTATGGATTAATTCGGAGAATGATGAACTAACCTGTGGTGGAAGTGCATCTCGGTGGAACGGCTCCACGCCCCATCTCCACTTGTCCGACATCTCGGTGTAGGCAATGGCGTTTACCCGTCTCTTGATGGAAGCTCTGGTGAGGTCGTGTTTGCTGATCCGGGTAGGATCTAGCAGACCGCTCATATGGCAAATCTTGTGCTGACGAAGGCTCGGAGGAGATCGTCCGAGAGCAGGCCCTTCTCTAGAAAATCCTCCAGAGTTCGGTGTATGACTTGAAGCTCCGCAAGAGTGTCATCCGGATCATACCTAAAGTTTAATTCGGTCGTGGGGGGCTCGATCTTGAACTCGGGCAAGTTGAGAGCATCATGGCCGTCAACGCTCTTCACGTAGAAGAAGGACCTTTGCCATTTCTTGCAAGTATCCAGGCCAGTGATCCGGGAAAGATGGAGCCCGTCCTCGGGTAATGCTAGCTGAACCACAGGCGGTCATTACCTTCGGGTCACTGCTCGGGATAGTTTGTTTCCGAAGGTGGAAATACTTCGCCCAGGTTTCGACAGTCGGCCAGAGACCGAGATATCCCTCGGTAAAGGAGGAAAAAGCCGACAGGGAGACAAAGGCGTTAGCCGGAAGGTGGTGAGACTGCAGGCCAAAGAAGTCTAGGAATCTCCGGAAGAAGTCACTCACCGGAAGTCCGAATCCGCGCTCGAAGTGCGCTAGAAATACAACGCGTTCACCCGGTTGGGTGACCGGTTCGAGTTCCTTCCCCGGTTTTCGGCATATAACTTTGGGTGTTATACGCCGGGTGCTCAACAGCCATTCCAGGTCGTCTTTTGTAACATCGGAACCCTCCCAACTGCCAGGGGCAGGTTCGGTATATCCGAGTCAGTCCTGCAAGAAATCGGAGATAGCCGAGTTAGGAGATTTGGAATCTCTAAGTCCAGAAGGAATCGGATAATGGTGTAACCGAATCAGGTGCAAAGCGATTCGGAAGAAGCTATCCCGGATAAAGTTGTCTAGTCAATGCGGAAAAGTAATTTGGCTGGTAAAAACACCTTTTCGTGAGAATCTAGGGTTACGCAAGATCTACCGCAGCAGTAAAATAGAGAGGAAATCCCGAGTAAAAAATATGGTGGAAGTGACAAGCGGTGGCAAGCCAAACTAGGGCAATCTAGTGCAAAACCTGGAGAGAAGATCTAGGGAATGCACTAAGGCGTGACAATGGACTCATGCGCAAGCGAATCTACAAGAAATAGGCGCAAGTTCCCAGCGGAATATGAACTTGCTCGAGGTCGCCATAGCCGGAAGAAAAGGAACTTACAGTCGTGATGCGGCGATGAAGAGGCCTAGTGAAGAAACGGCGGCGCAGGGCGCGGTGCGCAGCTCTGGTGTGAGGTCTCTGTCACAGCCCAAAATTTTGCCTCTATATAAGTGGTAGTAGGACCCCAAATTTTTGAGCCAACAAAAACTTTTATTTTCACCTGATATTCCTGTTGAAACAATACTTTGTGTTTTGCAAGGCAAGGAGTGATTTCTTTCCAAACCAATTTAAATTTTTCATAAAACCAACCTAGTTTTCTCTCGAGGTCCATTTAAGAAATTCTTGTTTTAATCCATTTTCCAACATGGTGCCTTGAGAGATTTTTGTCCAAAACCATTTCATCAACTTGATTTTTAACTTGACAACATCATTTAGCAAGGAAGCATCCAAGATTTCAAAAATGCATAGTGGTTTGAGTGAGTTTTTCAAAAAAAAATTCAATTAGGGTTTTTCCTAAAACCCTACCCAAGTAGATGTTTTAAAATTATGATTTTATGAAGCCAAAATATTCAATTTAGTGGTTTTTGGGTTTTAACTTGTTCTTTGGTGTGTGGACTCCCAATCCATCCACTTGTTTTAAATTTTGGAGTTTTGGAACCCATCAAAATTTCCTCTCTATCTATTCCTCTATTCTCTGAAAACAATCATATACTCTTTATCAAAATTCCAGGAGTGAGGTGAACTAATAATCATCCCCACTTCATATCACTCCCTCTTCAAATAAACCTACTTTTTGATTTAAAACAAACCCCTCAATCTTTTATCAAAAAGGAAATGAAGTTCATGAGTTGAAAATGATCTTCATAAATAATTTCCCTCCTAAATTTTCCATTTCCTCCAAAACAATATTTTCTCTATGAAAATATAAATTATTTTGAATATCATTTATTGTCAAGGAAGTTCCAAAAGTCCAAAACAATATCTCTTACTTGGTTTTAAAAATATTAAAGGAGTAATAAATTTTATTTACCAAAAATACCCTATTTAAACTCTATGAACAAAAATTGAGCAAAACATTTTATTTTGCAAAACCAATTTTTGAGGAGTTTCTACATGTATATGGGAGACTCCATGAATTTTCTCAATTTTTATAAAATGTTTAGGTGCCCCAAATAAAATCCCTAAATCCTACTGGTTTTAAAAGAAAATAAAAGAATTAACCGAGGACCTATCCGTGAGAGGAAAAAGAATTCTAGGGGGCGTTGTGCAAAACCGTCGTTGACCTCCTGTAGCCGCACCGCCGCACGCCGCCGTGCCCCCACCGCGTCAACGCCGTGCTCCCCGCGCCTCCCCCTGCCCCACGCCTCGCCCTAGAGGAGATAGACCTCCACGCCACCCCTCTGCTCCTCCCACTCGCTCACTCTTCCTCTCCCTCTCCATTTCTCTCAGCCACGAACGCGAGACCCGGCCGTGCCGTCGCCGACGCATCGCCACCGTTCCGAGCCTCCCCTCGCCAGGCCAAGCAGCGCAGTAGCTTCGCCGAGTCGTCCTCTTCAACCTCGTGCAAGGAATCGCTGGATATCGTCCGGTATCGCCGTCGCCGTCCCGATCCTCTTCTGCTCCGGCCGCCATCTTGCCTGGAAGAATGCGAGCGGTACCGTCCATCATTCGCCACCATTCCTGCACCCCCGAGCTCCCCTTCCTTTGCTCTAGCTAATGGACATCACCGTTTCTCCTAGGGACGCCGGAGTCGCCGTAGCCGTCCTCGCCGCGCTCGCCGCCGCTCTCGGAGCGCGCCGTGCGTGTCGCCGGGGAAGGAAAGGAGGCAGCGTACCCCTTCGCTAGCTCGCGTGGGCCGCGTGCTGGGCCAGATCCTGCGCTCCACGGCCCAGATCCAGCAGATCCAGCCCACTGATATTTTTTTTTAGGTTGTTTATTCTATTCCTGGTAGATTTGTTTCTGGCCATTTAGTTTAAATCGTTTTAAAATAGTTTTAGTTTGAATCTGGCCAAACCAAAAATCATGGGTATACCCTGGCATGTTTGTGACCATCTCCAAGTGGTAGATCCACTTTTGGATAAATAGTTTTGGAGAAAATAAATGTGAGCCAGAACTGCTGCTTTTCACCAAAAATTCAATAACTATTTTTCTATGATAGCTATTGATGCAAACTCAACTGTTTTGGAAAGCCCTAAGTGATACCTAGCCTTAGCAAGAGGCCTTGCATGCAAATGATTTTCCTAGATAAAATGGCATCCATATTGGTAATGGACCAGAGAGCACTTCTAGGATTTTTGTAATTTTATTGGTGATGATTTTTGATGTGAATCCAATTGTGTTGGCTTGTATATGTTTAGGAGTATCTAATCCTAGCTTTGTGTGATTTATTGAGCTGTAGATTAAATTTGGTGTGTAAAACTAGTTTTGAGGCTTTTCTGAAATTAATTGCTTTTAGTTTTATTTAATTTTATAAATTGTGTTAGTGTTCTTTTTATGAATTCTATCATGTGTAGGTTTGATATTCTCTGGTATGAGTGTGTTAGATTATATAAATAGCATGTTAAGAAAAGTTTGGTGTTGCATGGGGTATTTGGAAGTGATACCACTGTTATGGAATTTCCTAGATTTTTCTAGTTATTTAGAATTTGTGAGTGGGTAAAATCCTTTGTGTGGAATAATTTTAGAGAATGTTGTGTGAACCTCAGTAGCTTATTATGTTGCTACTGGTTGAATTGCATGTCACCCTTGTTTGGATATTACTTAGCCTCTAGCCAAGCTTGAATAGCTAGAATTACTATTTAGGAATTTGTTAAGTTTATTTATTTTGATGTGAAATTATTGGGTGTGACTAAAAATGTATGCCTTGCTTGATTATAGTTGTTAGGGTACTGCCCTTGCTAGTTGTTGTTGTTTACCATATTTTAATATGTTAGTACTGTTAGTAAAATTGGTTAGGTATTTTGGTTTGAATAATATATTTGCATGGCTTGATGAACTTGTTGAACTTGAGTTGAGTACTAGCTCAAAGCCCTTGCTAGTGTATCCACCTTAGCTGGGTGAGATATTTTGCTTTACCAAGATTAGCTGGTAGTTTAACTTTTGTTCGAAGTATTTCCTGTTTCAGGAAAAATGGTTGATTAATTGTCTCTACTTAATGACTATTGTTTGTTATCATTGCTTGATGTTTGCTTGCTGTATGTGATGCTTGGTGTTAGTGTGTACCTTTAGTTGGTACTGATTAGTGATTACTTTCTTTTTGCGACGCTAGAGAACGACGCTTCCGGAGATACTTCCGGGAGGGATTTCTGAAGAGAGAAGGGATTTTATTTGTTATTGATCTATGAAGAGAATTCCAAGGACACATCTGAAAAACAGGCAAGCTCCCAAATGCTTGCTACTATACTTATCATTATATCATGCATGATTTACTTCTGAAGTTTTACAAAAACTTGGAAAAACAAAACTATTTTTGATATGGCCATTACTACTAGTGTTATTATAAATTATTACATTGCCATTAGTTACAACTTGGTGTTACCAAGCCCTTAGCCACCATATGGAATATTTACCACCACAAGTTAATAATTTTGAAGTCCCTAAGTGGACACCCCTAAAAGTGTGTTTTCGAAAAACAAAGGTTTTAAAAGAAAAACCCGGGAAAGGTGGGACCTTGTCCACGGGAGGATTGTGAAGAAGATGTTTTGGAAATGTTTTTCGAAAACGACACATAGACTAGTCTTGTGCCTGACAGCCCTACCGTACAACCACATCACTCAAAATGGGCACGGGCTTAATGGAAGCTTGTTTGTGTTAGTGTGAGACTTTACCTCAATTGGCTAGAAGGGGTTAAAGTCCCCGGAACCGAATGCTGGATATGGGCATACAAAGTGTGGACTGCGAGTGCCACCGGCAAGCAACAGTGGGTCTCCTGCCATGGCGGTGTGATGTCTAGGGGCAACCGGATCGATACGGCTAGCTCACTCGGTGCCGGGGAGAACAAACCCACTGAAGAGGTAATCGCATACTAGCATAGACATAGTGGAAGTTATGATCGGTTATCTGATGTTCGCATACTGTCGCGGGCAGTCCGTGGTGTTCACGGCAGATGTACCGGATGGTGTGGTGAAAGTGTACAAACTCTGCAGAGTCAAAACTATTCGAATAGCCGCGTCCGCGGTCATGGACAGCTGAATGGTCAATGTCGTCTAGCATTGTGTCGATGTTTTAAAAAGGAGGTTTTGGAAAGGAGTGTACCTGGGAGGTACTGGAAAGGCGGATTAAGTACCTGGGAGGTGCTGATGATGGAAACCTGATGAGTGTTTTCCAAGAAGTTTTGCAAAGAAAAAATCTGCTCTTCTCTTCAATATTTCTTTGCGAAAACTTATCTTTTGAAGTATCTTTTTCAATAAAGATATAGAGATGTTAATCAACCATGATGAATCTTTCATCCATCATGGGTAGTGAACCCTAATTACAGCCTACCTATTCCACCATATAAGCATACTCGCATTTCATAAAATTCATTCGGGATGTCTTGCGAGTACATAATTGTACTCATGGCTGTGCCCTGGATATTCCAATGTCCAGATTTTCATTGAGAAGACTACGTCGAAGATGAGGAGTATGCGGAAGATCGAGAGTTCGTCGACGTCTGTGCGAACTAGGAACGTCTCCCAGTCAGTTGCCTGTAGGTAGTCAAGGCATGACTTGGGCTCTATCACGTTGTGTGTTAATGTCTTCCGCTGTGTTATGAGTAGTTTGTCGGCCCTGCGTGGCTGTTGTTTAAGGCGTGGTCATGTGCCCCCTTTGTGTAAGACCTTAAGTATTCGTTATGTAATGGATGATGTATCTGCAATGCCAACTTAAGTATGTTGTTCACGACTGACTGATCATGGGATCGTGAATGTATGCATACTGGAGGTCTCAGACTGCCGGTCTGGGGTCCCCACAGAGTTGGTATCAGAGCCATCCTGACTATAGGAGACCTTAGTTAGCATGGACGCCAGATAGGAAAGAAAAATATTTTTTGGTATCATTAAATTATCATCTAAAATATTTTCAGCTAAGGAAGCCTAAGTATAGCTTACTCTCCTCTCATCTTTTCAAATTATTCTAAACCTTACCCCTCTTAGTTAAAAGTTACCTAAAATTTTCTTCTGCTACCTTATCTCCATTCAAATTTGTATACCTGACGATGTTCCCAAGGCAAGTTTGAGATCAAGCAAGAGAGAAAGGATTGCCAGTTGATGTTCCCCTACGGAGAGCCCGATGGATTTGACCCATCTCCGCCTAACCGGCATGGCTAGGCGTCGGTCCGCCGTAAGGTGCAGTAGGACTTGTCCCCCTGCGTGAGAGAGACTCGCCGGGATCTTCCTTAAGAAGCGACCGACACATCCCAGCCTATATGAGACCCGTTCTATCTGCCATTCATCCCCACCCTCGCCATTGAAGTAGAATCCCGCTGAGAAACCTTGCCCTCATGGCTTGCTCCAGTTCCAAAGCCCCGAGTGAATCGCCAGCGCTGCCCACCTTCCTCCTAGAAACCATGGCCGATGGGCACCTCGGTTTTCCACTGGTCCTCAGGAGAGTCTGTGATCTTCTCGGTTGCCACATTCCCCCTCGTTATGTCGTGTTCAAAAGTTCAACCCCATTTCCTGGGGGTGATTTTCGAGCAGATGTATACCTCAGTCCATACCCCTCAGGCCCGAAGCAGCCCCAAGTGATCCACGGTAGGAACATGCCTACTCTGTATCAAACCATCCAGAAGGCCGCCTGGGAAGCCCTTGCTCGTCTCCGGCACTCAGAGCCGGTGGTGTCGCAAAGTCGAGCGTTCCGCTTTTTCCCAGCCAGGCCCCAGCCTGGTGCAGAGCTGATCCAGACCTCCACCGACAAAGAAGTCGATCCCGCCATCATTAGCAGCGTCGCCTACGGAGCTGCAATGTCGGCACTCTGTGATTCCCTGCTGGAAGAACTCGTGACCACTCGGCGCACCCTGATCCAAGTCAGTCTACAGCTGAAGGAGTCAAGGAACCCTGCGTCAGGTACCAGCCTCCAGGCCATCCCAGCAGAAGCAGTGACCCCAGTCCACCAGTTCATCGAAGCACGAGGTGCAGTAGCCCGAGTTCAGCAGCAACCCCAAGAGCAAGGTGTAGTCCTCGAAGGTGTGCCTGTAGATCCCCACCCCGCGGAAGATGGAGAGGTGGACACCACTCTTCGTCTTGGCCGTACTCCACCATCTACCCAGGGCCCTCAAGCGGAGTAGATCCCGTGCTTTGTTAGCTTGATCTGCGCTCGTGGGTTAGTAGAAGCGGCACGTTGTTTGCTTGTTTGTTGTTGGTGTTGTGTTTGTTGTTGTAAGCTGTTGGGTTGATGTCGAATCAGCCTCTGTTAAAATTTGGTGCTTTGATCCTCTTGTTATTGGTGTTGATTTGGAAACAAGTCTTAAGGTGTGTTGTCTGTTCTTTGTTATTTGTGTTGGTTGTGGAAAACTCGTGTGTAGATTGATTCCCCTTTTGGGATCAACCTTGTGCCTCACGCACAGCTAAATTCTGGCGAGATATTTTCTCAGTAGCCCGTTTCCCTCTCTGAAACGCTCGTACCTCTACAAATCTGTGAATGCTGCAAGACCAGAGTTAGGGTAGCCAAGAAGGATTCAACGATACAAATCTTGCTCCAGCTCGTCAGCGAAGGCAAGATTGATACAACCCGGAGGTCACTACAGAAGAGAAACTTCAGGAAACAAAGGATACAAACTCGGCCCTAACGAAGAACACTGCAACAACCCAGTACGTATGCAAAACACTCCAGAAAATTCCTACTCGCTCACACGCTCCACGGCACTGCCTGAAGACGAGCCTGCTTCACCCGAAGCAGTGTCACGAGCCCCACGACGACGACGGACAGCTCGAGCAGCCTGCTCACCTCCAGCCGGAAGAACAGCCACCTCAGCCACCGGCGGTGCAGCTTGCACCTCCACTGCAGCTTGCTCCTCCTCTGCAACAAGCCCCTCCGGCGCAGCTAGCTCTACTGCCGCAGCATCTCCACCAGCGTCAGACCACCACCTGCATAAGCTAAGGATCAAAATGACCAACGCCGCATACAGCAGAGCGGTCACCACCGACAACGAGATCCCGAAGAACACGACGATGAGGACATGCTCAATGAAGCCCGCTCTCTCCAGCATCTCGCAGTAGGCTCTGAAGAAGGCGTGAATGAAGCTCATGGTGGATGTGAGGAGTAGAATAGCCTAGGAGGTTTCCGATTTATAGCCCAAGCTCGAGTGCCGCCCCTCGTCACCGTCTTGCGCGGGAAAGTGAAGAAATCACGAGCAGTGCTCGCCCTTTTGCGCGAAATCATCGAATCTTTGATCCCCAAAGCCGTGCTGGCCGCTGCATCGCAGCACGCGCATCAGTACCACCACCGATGAGTGCTCCGCGCACTGAAACCAGGCCATGTGAGGAAGGAGAGAAAGCGAGAAAGAAGAAGAGAAGAAAGAGAGGCGAGACTGTCAGGTGGACCCGGTCCCACTTGTCTCGTTTTCCCTAAATCCTTTACAAATATAATTTTGGACAAACCAATCTCACTGTGTCTGTGAGCCAATTATTGGTGGCACAAATATTTTAGTACGAAGAAAATTTTTGTATCTCTAAATCCCATACCCTCGAATTCCCTAGTACCCCACCCGCGAATCTCGGGGACGAGATTCATTTTAAGGGGGGAAGATCTGTCACAGCCCAAAATTTTGCCTCTATATAAGTGGTAGTAGGACCCCAAATTTTTGAGCCAACAAAAACTTTTATTTTCACCTGATATTCCTGTTGAAACAATACTTTGTGTTTTGCAAGGCAAGGAGTGATTTCTTTCCAAACCAATTTAAATTTTTCATAAAACCAACCTAGTTTTCTCTCGAGGTCCATTTAAGAAATTCTTGTTTTAATCCATTTTCCAACATGGTGCCTTGAGAGATTTTTGTCCAAAACCATTTCATCAACTTGATTTTTAACTTGACAACATCATTTAGCAAGGAAGCATCCAAGATTTCAAAAATGCATAGTGGTTTGAGTGAGTTTTTCAAAAAAAATTCAATTAGGGTTTTTCCTAAAACCCTACCCAAGTAGATGTTTTAAAATTATGATTTTATGAAGCCAAAATATTCAATTTAGTGGTTTTTGGGTTTTAACTTGTTCTTTGGTGTGTGGACTCCCAATCCATCCACTTGTTTTAAATTTTGGAGTTTTGGAACCCATCAAAATTTCCTCTCTATCTATTCCTCTATTCTCTGAAAACAATCATATACTCTTTATCAAAATTCCAGGAGTGAGGTGAACTAATAATCATCCCCACTTCATATCACTCCCTCTTCAAATAAACCTACTTTTTGATTTAAAACAAACCCCTCAATCTTTTATCAAAAAGGAAATGAAGTTCATGAGTTGAAAATGATCTTCATAAATAATTTCCCTCCTAAATTTTCCATTTCCTCCAAAACAATATTTTCTCTATGAAAATATAAATTATTTTGAATATCATTTATTGTCAAGGAAGTTCCAAAAGTCCAAAACAATATCTCTTACTTGGTTTTAAAAATATTAAAGGAGTAATAAATTTTATTTACCAAAAATACCCTATTTAAACTCTATGAACAAAAATTGAGCAAAACATTTTATTTTGCAAAACCAATTTTTGAGGAGTTTCTACATGTATATGGGAGACTCCATGAATTTTCTCAATTTTTTATAAAATGTTTAGGTGCCCCAAATAAAATCCCTAAATCCTACTGGTTTTAAAAGAAAATAAAAGAATTAACCGAGGACCTATCCGTGAGAGGAAAAAGAATTCTAGGGGGCGTTGTGCAAAACCGTCGTTGACCTCCTGTAGCCGCACCGCCGCACGCCGCCGTGCCCCCACCGCGTCAACGCCGTGCTCCCCGCGCCTCCCCCTGCCCCACGCCTCGCCCTAGAGGAGATAGACCTCCACGCCACCCCTCTGCTCCTCCCACTCGCTCACTCTTCCTCTCCCTCTCCATTTCTCTCAGCCACGAACGCGAGACCCGGCCGTGCCGTCGCCGACGCATCGCCACCGTTCCGAGCCTCCCCTCGCCAGGCCAAGCAGCGCAGTAGCTTCGCCGAGTCGTCCTCTTCAACCTCGTGCAAGGAATCGCTGGATATCGTCCGGTATCGCCGTCGCCGTCCCGATCCTCTTCTGCTCCGGCCGCCATCTTGCCTGGAAGAATGCGAGCGGTACCGTCCATCATTCGCCACCATTCCTGCACCCCCGAGCTCCCCTTCCTTTGCTCTAGCTAATGGACATCACCGTTTCTCCTAGGGACGCCGGAGTCGCCGTAGCCGTCCTCGCCGCGCTCGCCGCCGCTCTCGGAGCGCGCCGTGCGTGTCGCCGGGGAAGGAAAGGAGGCAGCGTACCCCTTCGCTAGCTCGCGTGGGCCGCGTGCTGGGCCAGATCCTGCGCTCCACGGCCCAGATCCAGCAGATCCAGCCCACTGATATTTTTTTTTAGGTTGTTTATTCTATTCCTGGTAGATTTGTTTCTGGCCATTTAGTTTAAATCGTTTTAAAATAGTTTTAGTTTGAATCTGGCCAAACCAAAAATCATGGGTATACCCTGGCATGTTTGTGACCATCTCCAAGTGGTAGATCCACTTTTGGATAAATAGTTTTGGAGAAAATAAATGTGAGCCAGAACTGCTGCTTTTCACCAAAAATTCAATAACTATTTTTCTATGATAGCTATTGATGCAAACTCAACTGTTTTGGAAAGCCCTAAGTGATACCTAGCCTTAGCAAGAGGCCTTGCATGCAAATGATTTTCCTAGATAAAATGGCATCCATATTGGTAATGGACCAGAGAGCACTTCTAGGATTTTTGTAATTTTATTGGTGATGATTTTTGATGTGAATCCAATTGTGTTGGCTTGTATATGTTTAGGAGTATCTAATCCTAGCTTTGTGTGATTTATTGAGCTGTAGATTAAATTTGGTGTGTAAAACTAGTTTTGAGGCTTTTCTGAAATTAATTGCTTTTAGTTTTATTTAATTTTATAAATTGTGTTAGTGTTCTTTTTATGAATTCTATCATGTGTAGGTTTGATATTCTCTGGTATGAGTGTGTTAGATTATATAAATAGCATGTTAAGAAAAGTTTGGTGTTGCATGGGGTATTTGGAAGTGATACCACTGTTATGGAATTTCCTAGATTTTTCTAGTTATTTAGAATTTGTGAGTGGGTAAAATCCTTTGTGTGGAATAATTTTAGAGAATGTTGTGTGAACCTCAGTAGCTTATTATGTTGCTACTGGTTGAATTGCATGTCACCCTTGTTTGGATATTACTTAGCCTCTAGCCAAGCTTGAATAGCTAGAATTACTATTTAGGAATTTGTTAAGTTTATTTATTTTGATGTGAAATTATTGGGTGTGACTAAAAATGTATGCCTTGCTTGATTATAGTTGTTAGGGTACTGCCCTTGCTAGTTGTTGTTGTTTACCATATTTTAATATGTTAGTACTGTTAGTAAAATTGGTTAGGTATTTTGGTTTGAATAATATATTTGCATGGCTTGATGAACTTGTTGAACTTGAGTTGAGTACTAGCTCAAAGCCCTTGCTAGTGTATCCACCTTAGCTGGGTGAGATATTTTGCTTTACCAAGATTAGCTGGTAGTTTAACTTTTGTTCGAAGTATTTCCTGTTTCAGGAAAAATGGTTGATTAATTGTCTCTACTTAATGACTATTGTTTGTTATCATTGCTTGATGTTTGCTTGCTGTATGTGATGCTTGGTGTTAGTGTGTACCTTTAGTTGGTACTGATTAGTGATTACTTTCTTTTTGCGACGCTAGAGAACGACGCTTCCGGAGATACTTCCGGGAGGGATTTCTGAA
The DNA here is from genome assembly GCA_947311845.1 of Poa pratensis. Taxonomy (NCBI): domain Eukaryota; kingdom Viridiplantae; phylum Streptophyta; class Magnoliopsida; order Poales; family Poaceae; genus Poa; species Poa pratensis. The sequence continues at coordinate 42,585,092 of CAMZMU010000071.1, read as the reverse complement.
GAGAGAAGGGATTTTATTTGTTATTGATCTATGAAGAGAATTCCAAGGACACATCTGAAAAACAGGCAAGCTCCCAAATGCTTGCTACTATACTTATCATTATATCATGCATGATTTACTTCTGAAGTTTTACAAAAACTTGGAAAAACAAAACTATTTTTGATATGGCCATTACTACTAGTGTTATTATAAATTATTACATTGCCATTAGTTACAACTTGGTGTTACCAAGCCCTTAGCCACCATATGGAATATTTACCACCACAAGTTAATAATTTTGAAGTCCCTAAGTGGACACCCCTAAAAGTGTGTTTTCGAAAAACAAAGGTTTTAAAAGAAAAACCCGGGAAAGGTGGGACCTTGTCCACGGGAGGATTGTGAAGAAGATGTTTTGGAAATGTTTTTCGAAAACGACACATAGACTAGTCTTGTGCCTGACAGCCCTACCGTACAACCACATCACTCAAAATGGGCACGGGCTTAATGGAAGCTTGTTTGTGTTAGTGTGAGACTTTACCTCAATTGGCTAGAAGGGGTTAAAGTCCCCGGAACCGAATGCTGGATATGGGCATACAAAGTGTGGACTGCGAGTGCCACCGGCAAGCAACAGTGGGTCTCCTGCCATGGCGGTGTGATGTCTAGGGGCAACCGGATCGATACGGCTAGCTCACTCGGTGCCGGGGAGAACAAACCCACTGAAGAGGTAATCGCATACTAGCATAGACATAGTGGAAGTTATGATCGGTTATCTGATGTTCGCATACTGTCGCGGGCAGTCCGTGGTGTTCACGGCAGATGTACCGGATGGTGTGGTGAAAGTGTACAAACTCTGCAGAGTCAAAACTATTCGAATAGCCGCGTCCGCGGTCATGGACAGCTGAATGGTCAATGTCGTCTAGCATTGTGTCGATGTTTGTAAAAAGGAGGTTTTGGAAAGGAGTGTACCTGGGAGGTACTGGAAAGGCGGATTAAGTACCTGGGAGGTGCTGATGATGGAAACCTGATGAGTGTTTTCCAAGAAGTTTTGCAAAGAAAAAATCTGCTCTTCTCTTCAATATTTCTTTGCGAAAACTTATCTTTTGAAGTATCTTTTTCAATAAAGATATAGAGATGTTAATCAACCATGATGAATCTTTCATCCATCATGGGTAGTGAACCCTAATTACAGCCTACCTATTCCACCATATAAGCATACTCGCATTTCATAAAATTCATTCGGGATGTCTTGCGAGTACATAATTGTACTCATGGCTGTGCCCTGGATATTCCAATGTCCAGATTTTCATTGAGAAGACTACGTCGAAGATGAGGAGTATGCGGAAGATCGAGAGTTCGTCGACGTCTGTGCGAACTAGGAACGTCTCCCAGTCAGTTGCCTGTAGGTAGTCAAGGCATGACTTGGGCTCTATCACGTTGTGTGTTAATGTCTTCCGCTGTGTTATGAGTAGTTTGTCGGCCCTGCGTGGCTGTTGTTTAAGGCGTGGTCATGTGCCCCCTTTGTGTAAGACCTTAAGTATTCGTTATGTAATGGATGATGTATCTGCAATGCCAACTTAAGTATGTTGTTCACGACTGACTGATCATGGGATCGTGAATGTATGCATACTGGAGGTCTCAGACTGCCGGTCTGGGGTCCCCACAGTCTCCGGCATGGTTGACGTCTCCGGCGTGGCAAGATCGCAAGGGCGAGGTCGCAGCGGCGGCAATGGCGTAGATGGAGGTTTCAGAGTGGAGAGTGCGAGGAGGAAGAAGAGAAAACCCTCTACACCCCTATTTATAGCCGCTCGCTGGTAACTGGCGCACTACCGCACGGTTTTCGGGGCGTGGCCGGATCAAGTGTGCCATGAAACTCTGTGGTCGCAGCTGTGGCCGTATGTTTCAAGCACATGGTGGGTCACATAATTGGAAGCGGTTGTGCGGATCGAGTGTGCCGGTCAGCGAAGAAACCGAGGAGACGCGGTCATTGAGTCAAACACACTCAAATACCTGGTGGACCCGGATGGCGTGCTGACAATGACGTGTCAAATCAGAGACCCGGATTACGGGGTTTGCGCAGAGATTCTCAGCCAGGTTTCCCAGGAAATTCTGAGACAAAATTATTCGATATGGGATTCGGTTAAGGGCGTTTGTTTTTAACCTGCTACGGCCCTCCATCCGAGGCTGTAGGACCGCACCAGCTTCGGGGACTACTGTCGGGGGGTTGCCCCCGGGTAGGGCAAAGAGGTGGTGTCGGAGCTATAAAGTGGAAAGGAAGGTCAATCCGGGTCTCACAAACCGGATCGCTTGGACCGGATCATGTTTAAATGCAGGGAGAGGCCAAAGGGCATCCGGCAAAGTATAGCCGGATCAGAGGAAAGGATCCGGCTTAACCTAGCCGGGATGGCCTGGAAGGATCCGGCTTACTGCAATGTCGGATTTTGCACAAAGGCCAAGTAATGTCAGTAAGTTCACGGGTTCTGCAGGCCTCCTGCCCGAGGCTCAGAAGACAGCCAGGTCGAGCCACGGGTTTTCCGGGTCGCTAGGCCCTAGGCGCTGACTCGGCTAATTCGGGAAAGGGCAGTGGCCTAGGCTCCGGTGGGCTACGCTGGCTTAAGCTCAAAGAGGAAAAGATAGACCTGCCGTTGGACTGACGATGAGCTGGACTGAGTGACAGTAGCCAGAGCTTGTCCTGTTCCTCTTGTCCATGCCATTATCATCTTCGGCCAGGGGTAGAATGGTAATCCGGTTAGTGTATAAATAGACCAGCATATCCTCCAGGGCGAGGGACGACGAAGAAGAAGCCTCATTTCCCCCTTGCTCCATCTTCCTCCTAGAGCTCTCACCATTGTTGCTTCGTACAGCTCGAGGAGCACTTTGTACTTGTCACATTGAGATATAAAGAGAGTAGGCTAGTGCTGCAGTAGGGGTGTTATGTGAGATCCTGGCTCAGGGCTTAACAGGATTGATAGAATACTCATATAAATAAGTTGCAACTTCTTTTCCGGAAGCTCATCTGGAAGGAACTCCGAGGTTAAGCGTGCTTGGCCTGGAGCACTCCCAAGGATGGGTGATCGACCGGGAACTCGTTCTCGGGTGCGCACGAGTGAGGACAAAGTGCGCAGAAAAGACTAGTGTTGATCTGTGGGGCCAGTCTGGATATCCTAGCGAGCTGCCAGGGGTGACAGGCCTGGCCCGGGGGTGGCCGGGGTGTTACAATTTGGTATCAGAGCCGGCGCGGTGAGGTCGAAGTTCCCGACGCCGTGGCCACTGCCCCGTGCTTTTGCTGTTTCTTCAGTTTCGACAGATGGACCGGAGACTCCGGCCTGACTCTGGTGTCACTCCGGACTGGGTCCAGAGACTGCCGTTGTTGGGCTGAAAAAGGCTAGACCGGAAACTCCGGCCCACGATCACTTCTGGACCGGAAATTCCGGCCTGTGCAGAAAATTGTTGCAATTTTCCTTTTTCTTTCCCTTTCGATAGCACAGGTCCCCGCTCCCCCTCTCGCGTTTAGTGTTATCGGACTACGATGATTCCAGCATACCCATCCCCTTCCTCAAGTCGGGTACTTATATTATTTCATCGTTGGAATTAAAATAATTAAAAGAATAAATTTAAGAGAGAAAATTATAAAAGTAATAACTTTCTACCGAGCCCTCAGAAAGATGTGTTCCTTATATCAAAATGCTCAGAAAAACATGAGTGATCCAAAAACATTATCATCATGCATCATCGATCACAATTACAATAATGTGCTCTAGTAGTAATGATAATCATTAAGTTTTAATATGGGGTCTCTTTCAAATTATGCAATAAATATAACGGGGACCCCATTTAACTTGTTGGTCATGTTTAAAGCTTCTAGGGTGCATCTAAAATGTCATATCATCATCCTTGTATGCATTGCACAATTGCCATGTGTTGATTGCTCTTCCGGTGTTTTTGTGCATCGGTAGATCAAGGAGGTGAAGTGCCACCCCCGTCTTGCGACGATCCGTACTACCAGCCGTATCATCAAGGCAAGCGTAATCCCCCCTCTGAGCATATCTTATCCTATGTTTCCGCAATTATTTTCTCCACTATAATATTGCATGTGGTTCTAAATGTCAATTTTGTTGGATTAGAGTATCCTATAGTTGCATTAAGTTTCCGATGCCAATACCTGTTTCCCTCCTACTATCCATAGGTTTGTATTGTTGGCCTGAGTTACTAAACTATGCTATGTTGATGCTTAGCCATGCTTAGGCAAATGTTATCCGTCGATGGATATCTCATGTTGGAAACAGATGTGAAATGTACAGATGATGGTGGTAAATTGTGGTAACAGGAAATAAGATGCTAAAAGGTGGGGATGAGAGGCCACTGTGGTTGTGGTGCTTTGTCTCGTTCTCGCCGCCTAGGTGCGAGTTCTTTACCTCCCGAACCAAGACTGAGCGTGCAACCATGCGTGAGGCCTATGCACTTGCAGGAACCCTCATAGACTAAATAACTCGAGCGGGGCTAGCCAGGGTCCTCTAGTTCGGGCTTCCATTTGCACGTGCGTGATGATGGTGGTATGAACTGGGATGAGGATGGTGGTGTTAGGAAAATGAGTGACCGTGGGGCGGGGTGTTGTGATCCTGGCAGTCCTACCGCCACTGATGATCCTGGAAAGTCCTTAACGAGGGAGAAGTCGACACCGTTCCCACCCAGCCGGCTTTCCAAGGAAGAGAGCTAATGCGCAGGTAATGGGCCGGGCGGTACGCGTGGCAAACATTTGTCCACCCCTGCAGGGTTAAATCTTTTCGAAAAGCCGTGTCCACGGTTAAGGACAACTTGGGAAAGGACGATAAGACCATAGAATAACTTTAACGGAATGATTAAAAACTGGGTACTAGAGGTACCACACACGAATGCAAGGTGAGCTTCCTCGAGGGTGATTCGGGGAGGTGCCTCTGATGAACAGGTACAGTGATGATGGTTGATGATGAGTAAGGTGATGAAAGAAAGAGTACTTCTTACCTCTTTTGAAACTATTTCTGATTAGTTGATGCCTTTGAGTTATGTTTTCATAAATAAAATCAGCTTTATGCAAAACAGCCATAAAACCTTGAAAGCTAATCATCGAGCATATATTAGCTCTTATCTTACAAGTTCGTCGAACTCAACGTCGTTTGTTTTGTTTCAGAGGAGGACTTCACCGACCTCGAAGGTGGGTTCTTTGTGGATGTCGACGAGTAGTCTAGGGTTCCCAGGTGGCAGCTTGGGACATCCCGGATCAGCTGGCGCTGTGATGTTTATCTGTAGGCCTCTTAGGTCATATGTTGGATCTTGTTGTTTAGAACAACCTAATTTGCTTCTGCTTGATGTAATGTTGGGTCTGTGACCTCTGGTTGTCATTTGCTATCTTTCTCTATTATAAGAGTTGAACTATATGATTTGTGTCGTAGAGTCTGTGATGTGCCAGTTGTTCCACAAGTCTTGGTCTCTCTATTATGCATTGAGGGTTGTGCCTGTGTTAAGGCATCAATCGGGGTGTTGCGTTGCCGATGATCCATTCCGAGCAACGCCTGCCAAAGGTTTTGGCCGGGGATTGGTAAACCCGTAACCTCCGGTTGTATCGCTTAACCGGTGACACACAGCATCATGTATAACAGTCAGGTCAGGGCGCCACATGTTACCTCCACAAGAGGGCCCCGAAGCAGGGTACATCTTGTTGTGCTTTGGTTGTTCTTGGTTTTGCTCGTTCTTGCTTGTTCTTGCGTGTTCTTCGTTGTTCTTCATGCGTGCTTCTTAGCGCGCACACCCTCCCCGGATCCCCCAACGTCCTAGCGAGCCCCCAACCTAAGCCATCCTATGGCATCTGCCGTGACACCACCACGACATGTTCCAAGTTAAGTAGAATGTGTAGAAACTGCTGTTTAAAATGACTTGTTTAGCTGAGTAAATACTGATGCTTCTTGTCCGTATTCTTTATTATCGACACTTCACTCCATAAACATATGGACTTGTTTACTGAGCTCAGTTTTCGCTTGGGGATAAGCGAGTCTAAGCTTGGGGGGAGTTGATACGTCCATTTTGCATCACTTTTTATATCATAATTTGTCATTATCTATCCTTATATTTCATATTAATACATGATACTTATGTTATTTTGCCTTATTTTGCATGTTTGATGATTATTGGGAATTATCCTTCCGGAGTCAGGTTTCTGCTGGAAAAAGCGTCGTCAAGTCAGCATATCAGCGGAACTCCAAAAATCGCGTAACCAATTCTGGGGGTCTTATAATGTCAGATGCCGGAGGCAGCCAAAAGGAGGCAGCCAGGTGGGCCCCACGCCACACCTGGGCGCGGCTGGCCTGTGGGCCGCGCCCAGCTATGGCGTGGCCACCTGGGTCCACCTCCAGGTTGCCTCTTCGCGTATATCTGCCTCCGAAAACCTAAGCACGGGGGGGACGTATACGAAATATTCCGCCGCCTCCACGGGCGGAAACCACCGAGAGAGAAAGAGCTCTCTGGCAGGGAGATCCTGCCGGGGAAATTCCCTCCCGGAGAGGGGAAATCATCGCCATCGTCATCATCATCACGCTGGACTTCATCGGGATCATCATCACCACCATCCACTGCGCCATCACCATCATCTCCACCGACTCCACATCCATCTTGCTGTAACATCTAGGGTTTACCTTGTCTAGTTCATTGGGGAGACTCTCCCGGTGTTGATTACTCTTGTTATTGATGCTATTGAGTTTGTTTGGTGGATTAGTGTTCATGTCCAGATTGTTATTCATTGACATATCATCTCTGATCATGATCCATATGATGTCTTGTGAGTAGTTTGTAGTTCTTCGGGACATGGGGAAGTCATGTTGTTAGTAGTGAAATAATGCTGCGTTAATATTTAATGTTTTGATATTTAAGTTGTGGTGTCATTCTTCTAGTGGTGTCATGTGAACGTCGACTACATGACACTTCACCTTTATGGGCCTAGGGGAATGCATTGTGTACCTAGCTTGCTAGTTGAGGGGTTGCCGGAGTGACAAAAACCTGAACCCCCGTTAGTAAGATAGTGCACGAGGGAGCGTACGGTCTCAGAGTTTAAGATGTGGTTAGATTTATCTTAATTACTTTTCTGCATTCGCGGATGCTTGCAGGGGGTATAATCACAAGTGCGTATTAGTCCTAGGAAGGGCGGTGCGTTAGCATAGATTCACCCACACAACACTTATCAAAACAATGAAGATTAACCAGTTGCACGAAGCGAAAGCACTTGACGAAATTCCCATGTGTCCTCAGGAACATTTGTCTCTTATAAGCAACACACTCGGCTTGTCCTTTGCACTCAAAAGGATTGGGCCACTCGCTGCATTTGTTGCCGCGCTCGTTTATTTACTTGCATTGTTTTTACCTGCTGTTTCGAATACTACTGAAAACCTGTCTGCTAGCTTTTACAGTGAATTCTTGATCAAAACTACTTGCCAGCACCTTCTGCTCCTCGTTGGGTTCGACACTCTTATTTATCGAAAGTACTGCGATACACCCCCTATACTTGTGGGTCATCATGGGGCGCGGCGGTGGTGGCCTGTATCCCGCGGCTCTCGGCATGAATGGAGCACGTGGCACAGCAATGTAGGGAACAAACACCCTGCGCTTCTTGCTCTCAGAACCCGAGGAACTCTGGTGGTCCCTGTGTGCTGGCCTCTTGGGAGCCTCGAGTTCCTTCCTTCCTTGCTCAAGAGTAAGAGCCTGATTGAACAGCTCCTGGTAGGTCTAGAACTTGAAGGGTAATAAACTCATGGCGGAGTTGCGGCGCAAGACCCTTGCGGAACAGCTCTTGCTTGTTAGCATCATTGGTCACGTCCCTTGGGGCGTAACGAGAGAGGTGTTCAATTCACCAGCATAAGTGCGGAGGTCCATACGTCCCTGGTGCAAGTCCGGGAACTCCCTCCTCTTCAATTCCATGATCGGCGGAGGGATGTAAGCCTCACGGAAGGCAGTGCGGAAATCCTCCCAATTGAAGACATGGTTGGCGGGGACAAAGCCACATGGCTCTCCCACCAACAGCCAGCCGCACCAACCAAGAGGTAGGTGGCGAAGTTTACTTGCTCAGCCACTGGGACATGTAGCGCGGAGAACTTGCGCTCCAGTGCACGAAGCCAATCATCAGTTTCCAATGGCTCCTTAGCATCAGCAAAGGTGGGTGGCTGCGAGCGCAGAAACTCAGTGAGAGTGTTGCAGCCATTCCTCTGTGCATTCTGCTGCAATAACTGCTCAAGCAGTCGCTCATTGCGCCCACGGTTTTCCTCAATGGCCATCAAGACCTGAGCCATCGAGGGTGGTGGCGGCGGTGGTTCCTCATCATGTGGTTACCACGGCCTCCTCGAGCCATTCTGGAGAATTTACAATGACACAGTTAGTATCTTTCTCCGAATGGTTGAAACAATAGCATTAGCGTCTACTGAAGTACGCAGACTAGGGACGATAATACATGTGTAACAATTAACAAGGACTCAACAAGATAGAACTTGGGTCAAAGATCAACATCATGTGCTACTAGCGAGAGATGCAATGGTTAAGGAACCATATGATTCAACACACGCTAATTGGCACAATCCGGGACCTTATGTTCAAGTCCTTGGGTTAAAACCCAACAAAGGAGCAAATGATTAGACTCGGGAGGAACACCTGAGTTGATTTTGGATTGTAACGCAGTGGGAGCAACCGGATACATAACACTGAATGTAGAAAGCACCCTCGTTTCTAATCATTTTGAAGTAACAGATGAGAAGTAAAACCTTTAACTCAAATCGAGGTAAGATTGCTCCGAGATTAGAGTGTAACCAGATAAGGAGTAAAAAGAGTCCTAAGATGGTTTTCACAACTCATTTTTAGGTTAAAAATATTTTCGCAAACACTAGACTCAACGTCAACCAGTAGAAGGGTTTCCTACAGGCAGTACTGCTCTGATACCAACTTGTGGCGCCCTGACCCGACTGTTATACAGTGATGCTGTGTGTCACCGGTTAAGCGATACAACCGGAGGTTACGGGTTTACCAATCCCCGGCCAAAACCTTTGGCAGGCGTTGCTCGGAATGGATCATCGGTAACGCAACACCCCGATTGATGCCTTAACACAGGCACAACCTCAATGCATAATAGAGAGACCAAGACTTGTGGAACAACTGACACATCACATACTCTACAACACAAATCATTATAGTTCAACTCTTATAATAGAGAAAGATAGCAAATGACAACCAGAGGTCACAGACCCAACATTACAACATGCGGAAGCGAATTAAGTTGTTCTAAACAACAAGAACCAAATTATGGCCTAAGAGGCCTACAGATAAACATCCAGCGCCAGCTGCTTCGGGATGTCCCAAGCTGCCACCTGGGAACCCCAGACTATTCGTCGACGTCCACAAAGAACCCACCTTCGAGGTCGGTGAAGTCCTCCTCTGAAACAAAACAAACGACGTTGAGTTCGACGAACTCGCAAGATTATATATAGAGCTTTAGCTCGATGAGGCTTTCAAAGCTTTAGGGCTGTTTTGCATAAAGCTGATTTTATTTATAAAAACATAACCCATGGCATCGACTATTCAGAGTATTTTTAAAAGGGGTAAGAAGTAACTCTTTCTTCTGATCACCTTTTCTCAACATCAACCACCATTTACCACTGTACCTGTTCTACAAAGGCACCTCCCCGAATCACCCTCGAGGAAGTCGACCTTGCATTCTGGAGTGGTACCTTTAGTACCCAGTTTTTAATCATTCCGTTCAAGTTATTCTATGATCTTATCATCCTTTCCCAAGTCGTCCATAACCGTGGACACGGCTTTTCGAAAAGATTTACCCTGCAGGGGTGTACAATGTTTGCCACACGTACCGTCTAGCCCATTACCTGCGCATTAGCTCTCTTCCTTGGAAAGCCGGCTGGGTGGGAGCGGTGTCGACTTCTCCCTCGTTAAGGACTTTCCAAGATCATCAGTGGCGGTAGGGCACGCTAAGTGCCTGCAACACCCTGCCCCACGGCCACTTTTTCCTAACACCACAATCCTCATCCCATTTCAACCACCATCATCACGCACGCGCAAATGGAAGCCCGAACTAGAGGACCCTGGCTAGCCCCGCCTGAGTTATTTAGTCTATGAGGGTTCCTGCAATTGCATAGGCCTCACGCATGGTTGCACGCTCAGTCTTGGTTCAAGAGGTAAAGAACTCGCACCTAGGGAGCGAGAATGAGACAAGCACCACAACCATAGTGGCCTCTCATCCCCACCTTTTAGCATCTTATTACCTGTTACCACAATTTCTCCACCATCATCCGGACATTAAGCACCTGTTCCCAACATGATACATCCATCGGACGAATAACATTTAACTAAGCATGGCTAAGCATCAACATAGCATAGTTAAATATCTCAGGCCAACAATACAAACCTATGGATAATAGGAGGGAAACAGGTATTGGCATCGGAATCTTAATGCAACTATAGGATACTCTAATCCAATAAAATTGACATTTGGAACTGCATGCAATATTATAGTGGAGAAAATATTTGCGAAACATAGGATAAGATATGCTCAGAGGGGATTACGCTTGCCTTGTTGATACGGCTGGTAGTAGGGATCGTCGGGGTATTGCGGTGTAACCCCGGCTGCTTGATCTATCGAAGCATAGCAACGGAAAAGCAATCAATCACCACACATGCTTTAACAAAATGCAATGCGCAATCACATGATGGCATGACAATTTAAGGTACCGAACTTATTATAAGCTATCTAGCAATTTTAAGGGGTACGGCGATACCTACTTAAACTAGGGGAGAGGGGTACCCCACATTTACTTAGTGATTCTAATACTACTAGAGCACATTATTGTAATTGTGATCAAATATGCATGATGATGATTGAAAGGACATATCCTTCCCCAAAGTGTTTTGATGTTTGTTGACAACACACTTAGATGTCTAATGTGTGTGCTAAAAGTGTGCAGGATTGTATCAATTAATATTGCACAGGTTTTGTCTCAAGAAAAGGAAGAGAAGCAGTCTTCATTGCGTCAGCCGGTACTACCGGGTTCACCCCGGTACTACCGGGTGTTCGCCATGCGGAACTACCGGGCCCAGTACCGGGCCCAGTACCGGATCTCCAAATGCTCTCTGGACTCGCACGTTTTAATCCGGTAGTAGCCCCGGTAGTAGCGCGGTACTACCGGGTGGGGAGCACTACCGGACCAGGCGGTCCGGTACTACCGATGCACGCATGGAGGAGGCGTTGACAGTCTGTCGCCAGGCCGTCCGTTCCCTGTCAGCCGGTACTACCGGGCGAGGCCCGGTACTACCGCTGCGGGCTGTTTACAGCTCCAACGGCCAGATTTCTGGGAGGGGTATTTATACCCCTCCACCTACCTCCGGCTCACTAAGCTTGATTCCTCACTCTCTCTCCACCATTGTTGCAAGCTTCAATCTACTAGTGCTCCCACTCCAACCACTCAAACTCGTTGATACTTTGAGGAGTGAAAGTGGAGCCCTAGATCCGCATCTCCACCGAGCCGATTTGTCTACATCGACCTAGTCATGTAGATCTTGTGTAACTTGATACATTGGATACCTAGAAGATACTTGTGATTCTTGTGGCTTTGGTAGCCACAAGGATTAGCCGGGAGCCTCCAATTAAGTTGTGGAGTCGCGCCCGGCCTTGTGATTCTTGTGGCTTTGGGAGCCGCGGGAATTTGGTGAGAGCCTCCAATTCGGTTGTGGAGTGTGCCTCATCCTTGTAAAGGTTTGTTGCCGACCTCGAGGGCATCATATAGTGGCTCGTGGAACTCCTCATCGGAGGATAACACGAGGGAGATACGGTGTGCCATATCAAGGCTATTCGGAGTTCACTTTGTGACTCCGCACCGCTCCAACGGAGACGTAGCTTCCATTGGGAAGTGAACTTCGGTAGAACATCTCCGCGTCACCGTGTGGTTATCTCTTAACCTTCCTTTACTTGTATTGCTAGCTTATCTTGTGTAGAATATCTTGCTAGCTTGTTTATTGCTCATCATATAGGATTGTTCACCTAGTTGCATATCTAGAGAACTTATATTTGAGCAATTCCCAAATTTGTATAAAAGAAAAAGAAAATTTGTAGTTGCCTATTCACCCCCCCCCCTCTAGTCAACCTACTCGATCCTTTCAATTGGTATCAGAGCAAGGTCTCTTTATTAAGGGCTTAACAGCCTAAAGAGGAGGATGACTAGCGAGGAGTTTAAAACTTGCTAAGGAACAACAAGAGAAAAATGATAAGAACAACTTGAGAAAGAACTAAGTGAAGCGGGGATAACCCTCCCGATGATGCCCCGGTCACCATGAAAGCCATGATTGAACTCTTTGGGTTCATGAAAGGCAAAATGGTGGACGAGGTGTTACTCGGGTCATTAATAATCAAAATGCCTCCTCATCAACCGGTGCCTACGTTGAGGTTGGTTGTAAGGATAACAAAGATCAACCTAAAACTAGTGAGAAGCCCCTCATAACTTTGCTCCACCTACTTCATATCTCACTCAAGTTCCACCACTCAACCTCATATAACCAACCTAAGTAGGCCACCTCCTAAGCTTGATAATACTCGTTATTTCACTTGGAAGAAATCTATGGAGTCTTATTTTCGCAGCTCATCGGTGCATCTTTGGAGGGTGGTTCTAAATGGTTATACTCCGGTTGATCCCCAACTTGACAAGGCAAGAAGAGATTGATGAACAACTTGATGCCAATGCCAAGTACATCCTTGAGAGTGCCATGACCGCCCATGATGAAGATCAAGTGCGGAATCTCAAAACCACCAAGGAGGCTTGGGATTTTCTCGCATCGGTATATGAAGGAAATGAGGGCCTTCAACGCTCCAACGACGCCATCCTTCAACATCAAGTGGACAACTTCATCATGCTAGAAGAAGAGACACCATCGGATCTCTTCCGAAGACTCACCAAGCTTGTTGTGGCATGTAGGGAAAATGGAAAGAAAGATATGGATGATGAATGGGTCAAAGCCAAGTTCCTCAAGACCATTGTTCCATACAATGAAAATATGGTGATGAATCTCCATACAGAGCGGACTACAAAACAATGTCTCCCAATGACATATTGGCACAATTCGTCACTTATGATACCTTGAAGGCCACTTCCAAGTCTTCCATCAACCAAATTCGTGGCACAAAGAACCTTGCCTTGAAGGCTCATGTGGAAGAACATCCAAGATATGAAGAAAGCACAAGTGGTCATCATGAAGAAGATTTTGTGGGTGAACTCAATGAGGTGCTTGCTCTTGCCGCCACCAAGTATTGGAACAAAAAGAATATCAAGAGCAACTTCTCCCCTAGAAGCAACTTCTCCCCACAAATGAAAAGAATGTGCTTTAATTGTGGAAAGGAAATCACCTTGTGAAGGATTGCCCCTATGAGAGAAGAGAAGATTTTGGAGGCCAACTCATCTTAAAGAAGAAGAAGTTCTTCACCAAGCCCATCAAGTACCTCATCAAGAGAGAACCTCAAAAGGCTCTTGTCACCGCAACACATGAAGAAGAGTATGAGTCCGGTGGCGAAGAGGAGGATGATGATACAAGTGAGGAAGTGGGGATGGCGGCTCTTGCAATGGGCAACCTTCCTCCTTCATTGGCACCCCTTCTCCGCTCCAAATGACAACAAGATCCCAAGCCTATGTGCCTCATGGCCAAGGAAACCAAGGTGAATTCCCCACCTAAAATTACTATCTCCTCTAAACCATCTCTCTTGGATTGTGTTGAGGATGTAGGGAAAAATGAGGAGAAAGAGGATACAATTACCCTCTTTATAAACAAGCTCCAAGGTCCAACCAAGAAAATGGTTGAGGCTCTCATGTACCAATATGGAGAAGCCAAACACCTCCTTGAGGAGAAGGAGAATAGGATTTATGAGCTTGAGGGGCATGCACGTGATCATGCCGATAAAATTGGTGAGCTAGAAGATCAACTTGTTGAGGAACAAGTGTTCCGGGAGCAACTTGAGGAGACCCAAGCCAAGGATTTATCCAAGGCAAAAGAAACCCGTGAAACCTCTATTCAAGTTGCTAGTGATCTAAAAATTAAAAATGATGAGCTTGTAGAGAGTCATAACAAACTCCTTGAGAATTTTGAGCAACTTAGGGAAACCCACAAGGTGACCTCAAGTGAGCTCACCAAGCTCAAGGGGTCATATGCTAAATTACAAGCTCAATTTATATATGCTAGCTTCACCACTCCTCATAATGATAAAGATGCCAATGCTTGTGCTACTAACCCTTATGTCTTAAAGCATCTCTCATGGAGGAGAACACTAGGTTGAAGGCCCAACTTGAAAAGGGCTAGCCACTTGCATCCAAGGGGAAAAGAACCTCAATGATCTTTTGACCAATCAAAAGGGAGTGGTTGGCAAGGAAGGGCTTGGGTTTGCTCCCAAGTCCAAGAAGGCAAACAAGAAGAAGATGCCTACCTCCCCTTCAAAAGATATTTTTTTGTGAAGGAGGGGGAGTTGGGCAAGAAGAATGTTGAACCCATTGTGGGTGGTAAAGCCACAAGGGGCAATGCCACTCACAATGACTTTGCCGGAAAATATAACCCCTCATATGTGCTTATGAAATCTAGAAATGGTTATGTTTTTGCTAAATATGTTGGTACCTCATATGGAGATGATTATCACTATGCTATTTGGGTTCCAAAGACCCTTGTGACTAACAAAAGAGGACCCATTCCAAAATGGGTACCTAAATCAAAGACTTGATTTATTGTAGGGCTTTTCTTCCGGTGGATCTTCATGGCTCATTGATAGTGGGTGTTCATCTCACATGACCGGAAGCAAAGAAGTAGTAAAGGGCTTATTGAAACAATTACTCTCATTCTCTCATGTCACCATTGGGAACAATACAAGACTTAAGGTATTGGGATATGGCAAGGTGGTGATCACACCGGAGTTATCAATTGAGAAGGTCCTCCTTGTTGAATCCCTTTCATATAATCTACTTTCCGTTGGTCAATTATGCGATGCCGGTTACACCGTTATCTTTAATAAATACCACGTGACCATCCTTTTCACAAAATCTCTTAAAGTAGCCTTTGTTGGATTTCGTGAGAACGGTTTGTATGTGGTCGATTTCTCGAAAGAGACCACTCAAATTGCCACGTGTCTAATGGCTAAATCCGACAAGGGTTGGCTTTGGCATCGCCGGCTAGGCCATGTCGGTATGAGAAATTTACAAACTCTTGTAAAGGGTGGACACGTGGTAGGACTAACCGATGTTAATTTTTCCAAAGATCGTCCTTGTAGTGCTTGCATAGCCGGAAAGATGCATGAAAAGAATCACCCCAAGAAGACCATTATCTCCACTAAGAGGCCTTTGGAGCTCCTTCATATGGATCTCTTTGGGCCTCCCACATATGATAGTCTTGGTGGCAAGAAATATTGTTTGGTGATTGTGGATGATTATTCAAGATATTGTTGGACTTTCTACATCAAGAAGAAGAGTGAAACTCAAAAGATATTCATTGACTTTGCAACCCTAGTTCAACGCCAATATGACTCCAAGATTTTGGCAATTAGAAGTGACAATGGTACGGAGTTCAAGAATTACACTATGGATGATTTCCTAAGTGGGGAGGGCATTCAACACCAATATTCCGCTGCATATACTCCCCAACAAAATGGTGTCGCCGAAAGGAAGAACCGCACTCTTATTGATATGGCAAGAACTATGATGGCCGAATTTCATTCCCCATACAACTTTTGGGCCGAAGCCATCAACACCGCTTGTCACTACTCAAACCGGCTCTTCTTCCGTCCTCTCATGGAAAAGACACCATATGAACTCCTCACCGGTAAAAAGCCAAATGTATCTTACTTTCGAGTCTTTGGTTGCAAATGCCATGTTTACATTAAAGGTTGCAAAATTGCTAAATTTGAATCTAGATCTTTTGATGGTATACTTGTTGGATATGCCGCAAAGTCTCATGCTTATAGGGTCTACAACATATCCACCGGGTGTGTTGAAGAATCTATGAACGTGGAGTTTGTCGAGGATAATGGCTCCCAAGTGGAGCATATTGATCATGATGATGTAGGTGATGATGCTCCATCTCAAGCCATAAGAACTATGGGGATTGGAGAACTATTCCTATTGAAGGACCTATTGATGATACTCAAGAAGAAGGAACAAGTTCTACTCAAGTTGAGCCATCCACCTCAATAGTTGATCAAGAAACTATCCAAGAACAAGAACATGATATTCATTCACATGATCAAGAAGATGGTCAAGACCCACCCAACTCTAGTGGTGAACAAGAACATAATGAACCCACAACCCAAGAACTCCACTTCGGGTTGACCATGAGCAAGATGAAGGCAATGATGAAGATATTTGTGTTGGTGAAACAATTGGTCAAGCCATGGAACGCCGGGTCATCCGGCGTGCATCAAAATTGGATCATCTTTCCCACTTCAAAGAAAATATCCTTGGGAGTATTCGTAGGGGTGTGTCCACACGCAAACAATTATCTAACTTTTGTGGTCATGTCTCTTGTTTGTCTAGCTTAGAACCTCTCAAGGTATATGATGCTCTTGAAGATATGGATTGGGTTGCGGCTATGCATGAAGAGTTGAACAACTTCGAGCGCAACAAAGTATGGTCATTAGTTGAAAAACCCAAAGACACATGCCATAATGTCATTGGAACCAAGTGGATATTTAAGAACAAGCAAGACTCACATGGTCAAGTCATCCGCAACAAAGCAAGATTGGTTGCACAAGGCTACACCCAAATCGAAGGAGTCGACTACGGTGAAACCTATGCCCCCGTTGCTAGACTTGAATCCATTCGCTTACTAATTGCTTATGCATCTACTCATAATATTGTCTTATATCAAATGGATGTTAAAAGTGCTTTCTTAAATGGTCCACTAAATGAGTTGGTGTATGTTAAACAACCTCCGGGTTTCGAAGACCCTAAATTTCCTAACCACGTCTACTTACTACATAAGGCTCTTTATGGGCTCAAGCAAGCTCCACGTGCTTGGTATGATCATCTCAAGGAGTTCTTAGTAGACCGTGGCTTTGAAATTGGGGTAATAGATCCCACTCTTTTTACAAAAAGGGTAAATGGAGATTTTTTCGTATGCCAAATATATGTTGATGATATTATCTTTGGTTCCACTAACCGTGAATTTAGTGATCAATTTGGCAAGCTAATGACCAAGGAATTTGAGATGTCCATGATGGGAAAGTTGAATTATTTTCTTGGCTTTGAAATCCACCAATTTCGAGAAGGAACATTCTTATGTCAAGCCAAGTATATTAAGGACATGCTCAAGAAATTTGACATGAACAATGCCAAGCCATATAAGTTTCCCATGGACTCCAAGGCGGATCTTCACTTAGATCCGGATGGTAAGGAAGTTGATCAAAAGCTTTATCGTTCTATGATTGGATCTTTGCTTTACCTTTGTGCATCTAGACCGGATATTATGTTTAGTGTGGGTATGTGTGCAAGATTCCAATCAAGTCCTAGGGAAAGTCATGAAACCGCGGTTAAAAGGATTCTAAGATACTTGATGGATACTCCTAACTTTGGTCTTTGGTATCCCCAAGGCACAAGCTTTGATCTTGTAGGTTATTCGGATGCGGATTGGGCGGGTTGCAAAATGGATAGAAAATCAACTTCGGGTACTTGCCAATTCCTTGGTAGGTCCCTTGTGAGTTGGTCTTCTAAGAAGCAAAATTGTGTGGCCTCGTCCTCCACCGAAGCCGAATACATTGCCGCCGGAAGTTGTTGTGCACAACTATTATGGATGAGGCAAACTTTAAAGGATTATGGTGTCATTTGTGACAAAGTGCCTCTTTTATGTGATAATGAAAGTGCCATCAAAATTGCTCACAATCCGGTTCTTCATGGGAAGACCAAGCATATTGAGATCCGGTATCATTTTATTCGAGATCATGTTGAGAAGGGTGATATTGCAATCAAGTATGTCAACACCAAGCTTCAACTCGCCGATATGTTCACAAAGCCTCTTGGTGAAGCAAGATTCAAGGAGTTGAGAGGAGAACTTAATGTGGTGGACATAAGCAATTGGATTTAGTGGACTTCTTGCATACCTACCCATATTAGACGATATTCATTTGGTTTGGATGTAGGCATGGACATAGGGGGAGTGCGGTCCTAATCCATTGGACTATCCCTCCCCCCATTATGCCGATAGTAAGAATTCATTTGCATCTCTATATTCGTTCTATGAATTGTGAGCTTAAATGACGAGTAGTGGCCGTGGACCCAAGATATATCTTCGCGGTGTCACACCACATACTCATACATGGTGGCCTCGGCCACCGCCCTCTTCCTTGTGAAGAGTTGGTTTCATTTGGATTTTATTGGTTTTCTAGTGCTCCTATGGAAAACATGCTCAATTTGTTTTTTTGTGTGTTTGCTTCTTGCAAATTGAGTATGAAGTACCATCTCCAGTGTGTTGATCTAATCCTATGCCTTTCTTCTATCTCAAAACAACTTCCATCTTGCACAAGTTCAAATTCCTTACACAAAAAGAGAAAACTGGGGTTTCTTAGGAGGCCCCGGTAGTACCGCCTGGTGGGATCCGGTAGTACCGGGCTCTGAATCTAAGCAGTTCTGCTGCTCGCAAAGATTCAGGCCCCGGTAGTACCGGATGGTCCGCCCCGGTACTACCGGGAATCACGGGTATCAAAATATCTGCGGGGGGTGGGGGTTATTCCCCATTTTCCCCCACCCGCACGACCACCCCGTCGCCTCCTCTGCCTCTGCTCCGGCCGCCGCCCTAGGCCGCCGGTCTCCGCCATCTCCGGCCAGATCTGCTCCGTGGGAGCGATCCCCTCGTCGATCTCCTCCATGGCCTCCGGTATTTCCCCGTTCTTTGCATTCTTTGTTTCTAGATCTTGAAACCTAGATGTATGGAGAGGAAACATTGGTAGCTCCGTTGGCAACGGTTAAAGTTGGATGGATGATCACCTAGGCCTTGTTAGCTAGCATCTATGTGTAATGTATGGTTGAATCTCTCGATTTTGTGCCATTCAGTCTTGAATCGGCTCAGCCGGTACTACCGGGCTAAGCCCGGTACTACCGGGTTTTCCAAATTTGCTCGATTCAACCTTTCTTTACATCTATTGGCTAGTTTTTGATTCCTTATCCGTGAACTTGTGCACTCATCTATTCCCTGCCCTACCTATATGCTGTTTCACAGGTAGCCGCCGTGGTAGTAAGAAGCCACGTCTCGTGGAGGATGAGATTGAGGAAGAAGAAGAAGAGGAAGTTTTGCCTGCTCGCACCACAGCCAGAACTCAAGCAAGAGGAAGAACTCAGCTGCTGCTCGTACCACCACTGCTCCTCCACGAGAGCCCGCAAAGCACTTCACTTATGGAAGAATGAGGACTATCAGAAGCTCAGAGAAGAGAATCCCTATGCTGAGGAGAGGTCACCTCTTGTGCGGAATCCGCACTTTTACACAAATGATCAAGAAGCCATCTACAAGGAAATCTATCTCCACAAGGATTACTCCGTGGTTGTCCAACACACTCTTGATATTCCTTACATGAAAACTCGAAGCACAAGGGCTATTTTGATGAGACACTTGCAATGTGTGAAGAGTTTGGGCTGATTGACATCATGAAGGAGAACCATCCCTACATCGAGTACTACATCATTCAGTTCTTTGCCACCGTCTACCTTGACCATGATGAAGCCCGGACTCTATGGTGGATGACCAAGGACACCTTGCTTTCTGCCACCTTGGCGGAGTTTGGAGAGCTTCTAGGCTATGAAGACAAGGGTGAAAGTGTTGCTAGTGGATGGAGATGCCATGACAATGATCGATCAAGCTCCAAGGATGTTCTTGGACCAATCACTATGGAAAGAGGCACCACCGGTAAAACTGCTCATCTTGTGCGTCCATTTGAGATTCTCCACCGTGTCTATAGGGAAACCATTGCTCCTCGTGTGGGAAACTGGGATGAGGTTCATGGCTTCATGTTTGACCTTCTCAAGCTCTCCTATGAAAATCAAGGCAAAGGCAAGAAGCTTGATGTGATGGATTGGATGTGGAATGACTTGTGGTCCACAATCATTGATAGAAGGGCCCCCATCTATGGCCCATACATTATGAAGCTCATTCGCCGCAAGTGGGCTCTCAAGAAGAATGGAGAAGATATCATGAAGGATGGCAGCCCCGTTGTGGCTCATCTAGTGAAGGAACTGCGTATCAAGCTCATGCTCCTCCCAAAACCAAGCCCATTGATCCTGAGGCTGCTGCTGAAGCTGAGAGAGCTAGTGGGAGTGCACCTCCCTTGAGGAACCTTCATGGTTCAAGAAGCTGCAGATTAAGGCCAAGAGGGCCTTTTGCCTCAAACTGGATTTGGAAGACCGTCTGTATGAAGCTCATGTGTATCACAAGAAGGCAGCAGCGACACAAAGCAATGATGAGGCATATGCAGATTACAGTCTCCGATGGTTCTGAAGAAGAATCACTCCAAAGGAGGAATGGGTGTCCAAGCATGGTTTCTGGAGTGATGAAGATGCTCCTCCACATGGTGATCGCTTCCAGGCCTCCTCTTCGACCCACCACGGCGCGGGTGGAGCTTGATGCTCCTAGGGACGTGTTAGCATCGCGCTTCTCCCTTTTTGGCATTTCGATGACAAAGGGGGAGAATGTGTTCTATTTAGGATGAGCCGTGGGATTTGCATGGGTGGAAACACAAGCTTGCACTTCGTTTGATCTTTATGCTTGTGTTTCATCTTTATTTGGATATTTGCTTTGAACTTCTCTATGCATGATGTAAGACATGCCTTGAACTTGTGTTATTGTAATAAGACCTATCTAGTATGTTACTTGCTTATTGTTGCTTATATTGTGCAAGTTGTTTTAATTGTTATTATGAATTGTTATCCATATGAACTTGCTTGGTTGTAAAATATAGGGGGAGCTCCGCCCATTTTATATGGTGTGTTTTTGCATTCAAAAGCAAATTCCTAATAAACACACAATTTGGAGAGCCCGTCTATCTTTTGCAAATCATTTGTTTCTCCTAAGTGTGTTGTCATCAAACACCAAAAAGGGGGAGATTGAAAGGACATATCCTTCCCCAAAGTGTTTTGATGTTTGTTGACAACACACTTAGATGTCTAATGTGTGTGCTAAAAGTGTGCAGGATTGTATCAATTAATATTGCACAGGTTTTGTCTCAAGAAAAGGAAGAGAAGCAGTCTTCATTGCTCAGCCGGTACTACCGGGTTCACCCCGGTACTACCGGGTGTTCTGCCATGCGGAACTACCGGGCCCAGTACCGGATCTCCAAATGCTCTCTGGACTCGCTCGATTTAATCCGGTAGTAGCCCCGGTAGTAGCGCGGTACTACCGGGTGGGGAGCACTACCGGACCAGGCGGTCCGGTACTACCGATGCGCGCATGGAGGAGGCGTTGACCAGTCTGCGCCAGGCCGTCCGTTCCCTGTCAGCCGGTACTACCGGGCGAGGCCCGGTACTACCGCTGCGGGCTGTTTACAGCTCCAACGGCCAGATTTCTGGGAGGGGTATTTATACCCCTCCACCTACCTCCGGTCACTAAGCTTGATTCCTCACTCTCTCTCCACCATTGTTGCAAGCTTCAATCTACTAGTGCTCCCACTCCAACCACTCAAACTCGTTGATACTTTGAGGAGTGAAAGGAGCCTAGATCCGCATCTCCACCGAGCCGATTTGTCTACATCGACCTAGTCACTTGTAGATCTTGTGTAACTTGATACATTGGATACCTAGAAGATACTTGTGATTCTTGTGGCTTTGGTAGCCACAAGGATTAGCCGGGAGCCTCCAATTAAGTTGTGGAGACGCGACCCGGCCTTGTGATTCTTGTGGCTTTGGGAGCCGCGGGAATTTGGTGAGAGCCTCCAATTCGGTTGTGGAGTGTGCCTCATCCTTGTAAAGGTTTGTTGCCGACCTCGAGGGCATCATATAGTGGCTCGTGGATCTCCTCATCGGAGGATAACACGAGGGAGATACGGTGTGCCATATCAAGGCTATTCGGAGTTCACTTTGTGACTCCGCACCGCTCCAACGGAGACGTAGCTTCCATTGGGAAGTGAACTTCGGTAGAACATCTCCGCGTCACCGTGTGGTTATCTCTTAACCTTCCTTTACTTGTATTGCTAGCTTATCTTGTGTAGAATATCTTGCTAGCTTGTTTATTGCTCATCATATAGGATTGTTCACCTAGTTGCATATCTAGAGAACTTATATTTGAGCAATTCCCAAATTTGTATAAAAGAAAAAGAAAATTTGTAGTTGCCTATTCACCCCCCCCCTCTAGTCAACCTACTTGATCCCTTCAATGATGATTCTGGATGATTCATGTTTTTCTAAGCATTTTGGTGTGTCGAACACCTATTTATGACGTCCCGATAAAAATTTATTACACTTTTAATTTTCTCTTTTAAATATGTTCTTTTGATAATTTATTTTCAACAACAATACAAATGATTACCCGAATTCGAGAGAGAGAGTGGAGCAAGAAGAATCATCGGGGTCGATGTCCCTAATGCGCGAGGGGGAAGCGGGAAAGCATGCGCGAAAGGGAGAGGAAAATGGAAAAAGAACCGCGAGAAAAAACAGTACAACCGGCCTCCAGCCCGGTCTGGGCCGGTTGGCAGGCCGGCCTGGCAACAGAAGCAACCGGCCCTCAGCCCGGTTTGGGCCGACCTCACGGCCGGCCTCGTTCCAGAGGAGCTCGGCCTCCAGGCCGGTTTGGGCCGTTCTCACGGCCGGCTAGGGGCCCGTGGGAACCAGCCTGCAGCCCAGCTTAGGTCGTCTCTACGACCGGTCGTGCGGGTGAGGCGACGAACTACGGCGACGATGCTACGGCGTGGATGCAGAGCACTAGCGCGAGAGGGGAGAGGGGAAGGGGGCTCAGGCGATCGTCGTGCTCACCTCAGCAAGTAGGAGAAGACGGCGGGGTCGGGGATGGCTCGACGGCGGCGAAAACGTGCGCGACAGCGCTCGGACGGTCGCGGGGAAGAAGAACATGGCGGCATCGATTCTCAGCCTCCCGCTCGATTCCTTTGGCATAGAAGGAGAGGTGGATGCGGCGGAGGTGCTGGTATTCTTCGATTTACCCAGAGCTCTCCAATCGATGGCGACGAACACGGCTACGGCGGCTAAGGCCGTGCCATGGTGGGAAACGAGAGAGCGAGAGAGAGGAAAAAATCGGGGGAGTGGAGCAGGTGAGGCTCGGGATGCTTGTCCTCCTGCAGGCGGAGGCAGAGAGGAGGGGGGCCAGCGTCGAGCTGGTGCAGGCGCGGCACGGCGAGCTCACGGGTGCGGTCGAGCACCCCTCGCTCGGTCGCTACAGCGAAGGAGAAGATGATTTTACAGATAGCCCCCTGGGACTTTTGTTCCCAGCACAAATGGGTCCTTTTCTATTCTTTTTAAAATTCTAGGGGCTTTGGGGATTTTTATTAGGGCACCAAAGCATTTTATAATATTTTGGACCACATTTGTTCATAGAGTTAAAACTAGGGCATTTGTTAAAATTCAGAAATGTTGCTCCTTTAGAAATTTTAGAGCAATTGCAAATATTGTTTTGAGCTCTAGGAACTTCCTTGACAAATATAGAAGTTTAGTTGAGTTGGTTTTGTCACCAACAACTCATTTGAGTTTGAGTTGTTTGTAATCAATTATTGCTTTTGTTTCCCGTTGTTTTACTTCGTTCTCCAAAACATTGTTTCAACTTGAGCACTTGAACAAGTAATGCCATGATGCATGCATGAGATGCAAAAGCGAAAATTTTACTCAGCTTTTTGAGGTTCACAAACTTTGGCCTGTTACATCCATGGTATGTGATTGATGGAAGGCACCCGAGAATTCGGTTAGCCATGGCTTGTGTTAGCAAGGTTGGGAGGAGTATCAAATATTTTATGCAATCTCTATATGCTTTCAAAAACCTAAAAGCTCTAGCACATGAATCCCTGCTTCCCTCTGCGAAGGGGCTTTCTTTTACTTTTATGTTGAGTCAGTTTTCCTATTCTTTCTGTCTTCCACAAGTAAACACTAGTGTCAACTTTGTTACAACATGCGTTATATGCAATGTATTGAACTTGTTATACTACTTTGTGTTGACAATATCCATGAGATAAATATGTTGAAAGTTGAAGCAAATGCTGAAACTTAATTCTTCCTTTGTGTTGATTGAATACCTTTTATTAGAAACTATTGCTTTATGAGTTAACACTTATGCAAAACTGTTTGATACTTGTCTCAAAAGTACTATTCATGAAAACGTTTAGCTTGTGTGATTCATTGTTTACTCATTATCCATTTGGTAGCAAATTATAGACCATTGACTTGGATCACTTTATTCATTTACATGTGCCTTGCAATATTATATGATCAAGATTATGATGGTAGCATGTCACTCAAAAATTATTTTGTTTTTATCGTTTACCTACTCGAGGACGAGTAGGAACTAAGCTTGCGGATGCTGATACGTCTCAAACGTATCTATAATTTTTGATGTTCCATGCTTATTTTATACCAATTGCTACATGTTTTGCATCTACTTTATATCACTTTTATATATTTTTTGGGACTAACCTATTAACAGATGCCGAAGTGCCAGTTCCTGTTTTTGCTATTTTGTATTCCAGAAAAGCTAGTCTGGAAATATTCTCGGAATTGGACGAAACTACACGGGGGTCCCTATTTTTCCAGAACTCACCTGACGGAGCAAAGGAGCAACAGAGGAGGGCCACCAGGAGGCCACACGCACCTAGGGTGCGGGCCCCTTCTGCCGCGCCCTAGGGTGGTGTGGCCCTCCGGGGTCTCCAGCCGCCGCCCTTTCGCCTACTTATTCCCCCGACGCGAAAACCCTAAGGGCCTGAGCACATATCCACGAAAAGTTCCAGAGACGCCGCCGCCGTCAACCCTAGCTCGGGAGGGTTCAGAACCTCTTCCCGGCACCCTGCCGGAGAGGGGAATCGTCACCGGAGGCTTCTACATCGCCATGCCTGCCTCCGGAGTGATGCGTGAGTAGTTCATCCTTGGACTACAGGTCCATAGCAGTAGCTAGATGGTTGTCTCTCCACATTGTGCCATCATGTTTAGATCTTGTGAGCTGCCCTACATGATCAAGATCATATTATTGTAATGCTACATGTTGTGTTTGCTGGGATCCGATGAATATTGAATACTATGTCAAGTTGATTATCAATTTATCTTATATGTTATTTAAGATCTTGCATGCTTTCCGTTACTCGTAGATGCTTTGGCCAAGTAGATGCTTGTAACTCCAAGAGAGAGTATTTATGCTAGATAGTGGGTTCATGCCTCCATTTAACCTGGGACAGTGACAGAAAGTTCTAAGGTTTCGGATGTGCTGTTGCCACTAGAGATATCCTAACGATGCTATGTCCACGGGCATATGTGTTTGTTTACATTACGCGCTTTACTTAATGCAATTATCTGTTGCTTGCAACTTAATACCAACGGGGGACTCAGATGACAACCCGGCGGTGGATTATTAGTCATAGATGCTGTTGGATAACGGTCTATGTATCTTGTCGTAATGGCCAATTAAATATCATAGTAGTCATCATGTCATGTATATGCATTGTCATGCGCTCACTATTCGTCAATTGCCCAGCTGTAATTTGTTCACCCAACATGTTAGTTATCTTTTATGGAGAGACATCACTAGTGAACTGTGGACCCCGGTCCATTCTTTTACACTGATTAAACAACCATAAACTGCAAACTGTTCCTTTTTCATTCTCTGCAATTAAACATCATTTTCCACACGAGACGTTTAATCCTTTGTTTTCAGCAAGCCGGTGAGATTGACAACCTCACTGTTTCGTTGGGGCAAAGTATTTTAATTGTGTTGTGTGCAGATTCCACGTTGGTGATCGTATTGCGCCGTGTGAGCCACCAACAACCTTCTGAAGAGTTGCTGCTCCTAATGGTTCGATAACCTTGGTTTCTTTCTGAGGGAAAACTTATGCTGAACTGCATCATACCTTCCTCTTGGGGTCTCCCAACGAGCGTGTGATTCACGCCATCATGGGGCCGGCACATGCACGGTGAATGCAAGCAGCCGCCGCGGACGCCAAGTACCCGAAGCGCCGCCGTCGAAGTTGGTCGGCCCCTGCCGGTGGCGCTGAAACCCGTCGTGTCTTGCTGACCCGCGGACATGGTGACCACCGCGTCCCTGCGCCTCGCCGCCAGCCAGGGGCGAGCGTTGACGAGGCCGCGATCCTAGACAGCTGTGAGCCGAAGCTCTGCGCTTCGGAGAGAACGTCCCGTCGACGTGCCCCAGGTACCTGAACACCGCAAGAGAGTCGCCTCCGTGGTTGAAGACGGAGACCTCCACAGCCCCCTCTGGGATCTCGAGATGCGCCGCGACCGCCGCAGTCACCTGTCGTATGGACAAGTCAGCGCGCGCTCCACCATGGCGCTCGAAGTGCCTCTCCGCCGAGATCATCGCGGCCACGCCTGACACCAGTCCCGGGCGGCGCTCAGCTGCACCCGGAATGCTCATGGTTCGCGCCGCAGGCGGTGGAACAGAAGCAGCGGCCGCCGCGTAGGATGAAGAAGAGGTGGCGGCGCGATGTGAAGGGCCAGAACCAGCGGGGCGGGTGGCGTTGGGGCGATATGGGTGGCCCGAGGGAAAAACGAGACGGGAAGCCGTAGGCCTGCGAAGCAGCTCCGGGTGCCCAGGAGGGTAGGTGATGCGAGTGGCAGGCGGGCGGCGAGAAAGCTCGGGGTGGCCGTGCGGGAAGGTGATGCGCTTGGAAGGTGGTAGGCGCTGTGGCGGTGGAGGGTTAACCGAAGCAGCGGTGCACCACCGAGCTTTGTGACCCGGTTGGTTGCAAAGGAGGCATGTGGGAGGATCACGGCAGTCTGAAACACGATGAGAGCGGGCAAAGCACTTGAAGCATTTGCCAGCCGCCTTCTCCTTTAGAAGTGCTCGGAGCAGGATCCCGTTGGGAGAGGCAGGCTGCCTCTGTTCGCCATTGAAGGCGTTCCTCTGCCTTGCCATCAACGCGGCGCGCCTTTCCTTGCGCCACCACCGTTTCTTCGTTGGACCGTCCAGGGCTGCGCGCTGCTAACATCTTCTTGCTCGGCAGCGGGAGCTGCCAGACCAGGGCGCGACGGCCCTTGAGCTTCAGTCCTTCCTTGCGTGGCCGCGGCGGCCGCAGTAGCCGTGGATTGAATGCTCCTTACCTGAACCGGCCTGGACCCGGGATGGGGCGCCTCCCCACCCAGGAGAGCCTTCTTGAAAGTTGCCCTGACGGACTCAGCCGACGACGCCTCTGAGGAGATCGGGCTGCCGCTGAAGTCGATGCAACGCGGCGTGACAGCTGGGGAAGCTGAAGGTGGACGGTGGTTGCCGGAGTGGCCAGCCGCCGGGGATGGGGTGGTGGAGGTGGGAGGGACGGAGCCGCACACGGGAGCAGCCATCCTCACTCTCCTCATGCGGTTCTACTAGCGGGAAATGTTTCTTTTTTCGGTCCTCCAATTAGGCAGCACCATCCACTCTTTTTCGGCGTTGCGGTGGCTTTCGAAAAACACTTTTACCTTTCAATATAACAGTTAAGTGAAATGCATCTTTATGACGATTTCCTAGAAATTAGTAGGCTGTGACGGAGCCAGTATTGGAGCAAGCAACGGGCCAACAACTAAGTGCTCGCATACTACCCCCAAAAAAAAAAATTGAGGCATAAAAATGGCTCGAGTGCACAATGTGCAGATTTTGAACTCATTGCTTAGTGAATGTAGATTGAAGGTTCTATAGTACCCGCAAAAAAAAAAACCCGCAAAAAAACCCGCAACAAATTGTAGCGATTCAAGAATTCAATTTAAATCTTCAAGACCATGGAAATTATGAAAAGAAAAATATATGGATGTATACTAAAAATTACTTTAGGGCTTGGTCGGTCGTTGGCGAGCAGCGGGACTGGATAGGGGAACCGGGGAGACGATGCTGCCCTGCTGCTTTCAGGTTCCGGCGCGGAGACGGGGCACCAGTGTGGGGGCGCAGTCGCAGCTAGCAGTCGGCAGAGGCGGCGGACGGCATGGCTGTAACCGGGAGGAGATACGGAGCAGCTGATGAGGAGAGGACTACGCGGCGGCGAGCGCTCACAGCAGAGACCGGGGCGGCGGGAGGGGGCGGCGAGCGCGTGCCTGCAGGTCTGGGCGTACCTTTTTTTTCCTTTTTGAGAACCAATACAGAGACAGAAAGAACGAGGCACTGAGGGAGGTTCGGCTCTTCGTCGGGTTCGTGCGTGTGGGGGAGCTTCTTTGTATGGCCCGTTAGCGGCAGTTCCGTCCTGCGCCGCCTAGGCTCTTCCATAAATGGGCCGGCCCAGCGCGTAAAAACGTTTCGCTGGGTTCAACTGTTTCGTACGAGCTCGCTCACCGTAGGCCATTTTCCATTTTCTGGTACGTTCTACATGTACAGCACAGTACATGTACGTAAGAAAAAAAGTATGAAAATAATTCTCTCGAAAGTAAAAACAATCAAAAATAATTCAAACATTTTTTTGAAACACGAATATTTTTAATTTGAATATTTTCAAAATATTAACCATTTTCAAAAAAGAAAAAGAAAAATGGTTCCAAATTTGAAAATGGTTCAAAACATTTTCAAATTTAAAAAATTAGGATTTTCAATTCAGAACTATTTTAAATTTGGAACTATTTTCAAACGGAACCATTTTTAAATTTGGAACCCTTTTTAAAATGAAACCATTTTAAAAAATGTATAATTTTTAACTTTGGAACCATTTTTAAAAATGAACAATTTTGTAAATTTGGAACCATTTAAAATTTGGAACCATTTCAAAATGGAACAATTTTCTAAAATTAACAATTTTTAAATTTGTAACCATTTCAAAATGGAACCATTTTTAAATTTGAAATCATTTTCAAAATGAAACTATTTTTAAAAATGAACCATTTTTAAATTTGGAACGATTTTCAAAATAGGACAATTTCAAATTTGGAACCATTTTAAAAAATGAACAATTTTTAAATTTGGAACCATTTTTAAATTTGGAACCATTTTCAGAAATGAACAATTTTTAAATTTGGAACCATTTTCAAAATAGAACCATTTTAAATTTGGAACCATTTTCAAAATGGAACCATTTTAAAAAATGAACAATTTTTAAATTTAGAACCATTTTTAAATTTGGAAACATTTTCAAAATAGAACATTTTTTAAATTTGAAATCATTTAAACAAATGGAACCATTTTCAAATTTGGAACCATTTTTTAATTTGGAATCATTCTAAAAAAATGGAACTATTTTAAAATTTGGAATCATTTTCAAATTTGGAACCATTCTAAAAATGAAGAATTTTCAATTTTAAAATTGAACAAAACAGAAAAAGAAAAGTAACGAAAAGAAAAGAAATGGAAAAGAAATAGAAAAAAGAAAAAAGAAAACTAAAAACAAAAGAAAAAAGGGAAAGCCGCCCTCAATCCGTCTTCGCCTTGCCGCTGCGGAAAAATCAAAGAAACGCTCCACCGAAACAGTGGGCCGGCCCAGAAACGCACCGCGGACAAAGTCCTTCAGGCGGCGCTAGCGTTACGCGACGCTAGCGGGCGCCATATAGGATTCGTCGTGCGTGGGCTATGTTCAGACAGAGAATTCGGGACGTTTATGGGCTACTACTGGGCTGGACACGGGCCAAATCTCATATCTCTATAAATATGGGTACCAGACCTACAAATTAAAAAGATGCTAAAGTGTTCATCCCTCGAAGAAAAATGCTGAAGTGTTCACTGAATAAAAAACTGATAACCTGAATGTGCATACTCAAATAATTTGAAATTTGATTTGATTTGGGTTAATTTCACATGGCAAGCAACAACCCAAGTCACACTGATCTGAATTATTTCATTTGATTTGGATGAATTTCATATGAACCTCGCCGCTACCCGTAGCACCGCTCACACGCCTAGTGACCCAGGATAGAACTCCTGGAGGAAGATACATGCCTTTCTTAATGAGACCGGCGCTCAAGCGGAGAGGAATGCCTCCTCTCTCCGCTCACCTAGCAAGTCAGCGACTGGCTAAACTCTGTCAACACCGGAAAGTGCGGCTAGTCAGGATGCTCTGTCCTCCTCGCCACCTCGTGGACAGCGCAGCGAGCCTTCCCCCATCAGCTTGCGGGTTTGACACATGCCCGAATCCGCCCCGACTACGACATATGTGCCACCCTTGAAGCCAGGCGCTACGAGGTCACAACCATGATGACTACGACGACGCAAGAGACACCATCGCACCAGTCCATCGAGTACAAACCGAGAACGCATCGCGATGAGGTCGACCCGAGCCGATCCCCCGCCCTTCTCCTCTCCGGCATGGTGCATGTAGTTGTGTGTCAGCGGAGAACGACGGCCTGACTTGCTAGTAGCGCCACTGGGAGGGGGCCGCGAGCGCTTGTGCAGTGGAGAACTAGACGGATCGAGGAACATAGATATGCAAGTAGGTGGGGGGTACCTTCTACATGTTTAGTTAAAAATGAGTTAACTTTTCAAAATGATGTTGTCATTGAAAATTTGAAAAGAATAGTTCATTTTTTAGGGTGGAGGGTACCCTAATTACTCACTTGCATCTCCACAGGTACGAGTGGAACCGTGTGACGCGAAATTGACGGGCGATTTGTCTGCATGATTAATGGGTTTGGTTCGAAGGGGAGGAGGAGGAGTAGGATGCAAATCGTACGACACGGGATCGGTCCGAGGAAAATCAGACGTCTGCTTGGAAGAGTTTCCCACAATCTATCCCTAGACCTACCATACATACAACGGTAACTTTCCTTTTTGACAGTTGTCCGTAATTATTTCGACAGCCAATTCACGCGCAGTCGCGCGGATTTTACTTCCGTAAAAATATTAAAAAAAGACTGACCGCGTTCAATCGGGCGCGAAATCGAGCACTCAGCCTTGCCACTCACGGTTTTTAGAAAAGAATAGATCGCAGATCCAAATCCTCTTTGCCTTCCTTTCGTGCGCGCCAATTTTTGGCAACTCTTTCTTCTACTTATACCCGCTATACAGAGCATCGCGTTGAGGCACAACGCAGAGCAGGAGCAGAGCAGCCGCGAGCGAACCTGCAACACCGCTGCCGCCGCAAAGCTTCTTGTTTCCCCTCTTTCGACCGACCGCGTCCGCGACGATGGTGCGTCCGCGCGGCACGCCGAGCACGGGGCGGCACCGCATCGAGATGAGCCTGAGGCTGGACAAGAACAGCCGGCAGGTGACCTTCTCCAAGCGCCGCGGCGGGCTCTTCAAGAAGATCTCCGAGCTCTCCCTCCTCTGCGGCGCCGACGTCGCTGCCATCGTCATCTCCGAGGCCGGCAACGTGTTCGCCCTCGGCAGTCCCTCCGTCGACGCCGTCCTGCGCCGCTACGTGCCCCTCCACGCCGGCGCCCCTGTCCCTGACGATGCCGGCGTCGATGACGGTGACGACCGTGAGGCGCTGCAGGAGATGTGGGGGAGAGGGAGGCGACCGCGAAGGAGGTGGCGGAAGAGATCAAGCGGATGAACCTGATCGGGGACAAGGTGATCGAGGCCCAGGGCACGAGGAGGTTCTGGTGGGACGCGGACACTGAGATGCTCGGGGCGGCGGAGCTGCCGGAGTTCGCCAGGGCCCTCGAGCGACTCAGGGACAACGTTCGCCGCCACGTCGACAAGAGGATGCCGACCGCCGCCGCGCCAGCACCAGCACCAGCCACGGCAGTCGTCGCGCACGCCGGGGATGCCGCTTCTAATTACTATTTGGCCGATCTGCTGCTTAACTTATGCCGTCAGTGTTAGCCTCTACTAGTGAGTGGTTTTGTTGCTTTGATTCACCCGTGTGCGTTGATGCCACGTCAAGATGAGTTTATCTGCTAATTTTAGCGGGAGAGTTTATCTGGTACTGCTACCTTGTATGATTGCCACGTTAACAAGAGTTTATCTGCTTTTCAATCCAATCACTCCGTGTTTTACTTGGTACGGAGTTAGTAATTATATTGCTTAATTTATGGTATGTCAGCACAGTTGTTTTACCCTGCACTGGTAAAGTTTTGCTAGTACCAAATTCGTTCTGCCGCTTAAGCTTTCTAGTCAGACATGCGCACAACAACTGTTCATGAAAAACGCTCTCCCTCAACCCCCGTCCGTCCGATCTAACGGTGCCCGTCACAAAAATTTGAATGCCTTCGCCCCTTTTCGCTTCGCACTGGTGTTACAAAGCGCTCTCCTCCTCCCCAAATTCGCCAACACCTCTTCCCTCGACGCGCTAACCACGCACTGCAACTCGGTCATCATCAGGGCGCCCCAGTTGGACTCAAACTGGGCTATGGCGTGTGACGCATGCAATATAAAGGCTCATCAGGTCTTCAAATAAAGCATGCGTGACGGTGTGATTCATAAGAAGTACGAGTTCAAATTGTGAGTTCACAATTTGAAATCACGAAAGCTGGGGACTTGAACCCAATTCACATACATGAGCACCTTACCTCTCAGAATTCTTGATTTCGGGTCACAGCAAGTTTGTTAAAGTTGCAACAATCAAATAGTTCTAAAATCATGAAATGTTCAAATAGTGTAAATATCCTTCTTATTTATTAACAGTTAGTCTTGATCAGCAGGTCTTCCATCATTCACTATTTACAGGACAGGTGACACGTGAGGAGTACGAGGCTGAATTGACCAGACAACTCTTATTGGGGTCTCACTACTTCCCTCCCTGATTCATGTGCTTTCTCAGTTTAAATATCTTTCTTCTGGGCGGCCCTGGGCAAAATTTGATGGGATTTCAACACTCGACGTTATAACTTTTTTATTAGCAGGCACGGTCTATTGATACACCAAGAACACCAGGTGCACAGTACGCCATTAACTTTCTGCATCACAAGAACTAAGTGTTAAAATAGTTCCACTCCATGCGCCCCGGTCCCGCAGAATGACCAAAACGCAAGTCCATATACGATTACAAAGTTTGCACATTAGTCTTTTGAATGCATTCTGTGTAAGGGATGGTTTATGTTTTTTATTATGTTGGTGTTTAGCAAAATTCTACAGTGGTTTTTCCTCGCTCTTTTAGAGGGTACTACAGTGCAGCAGGAATACTGGAATAGTGATTTATTATGCTAGGTTTCAAAGAAAATACAGTTTGCTCTTTTATTTCTACCCAGGTCTAGTCTAGTTAACCTACTATACAATTTTGCTACGAGATAAATCTCTGAGAACAATTGGAAGTTGAAAACGGACATACAACTCATCTCATAAATAAATGCAAGCTGTAAATCAGACAGAGATTGAAACTATTTGACAGAGAACGTATTGACCATTTAATACAGAAGCAAAGCCTCAAGGTTTTGGTACATTTAACGAAAAGCCCCGAGGATGGAGTAGAAATAAGCACAAAGCATCAGCAATAATCCAGAGATCAGATTTATAGCTGCACAATATTGTTGGTGGTAGTGGTTGTTTTAATTCAGTTGAATGTTCTGCACCTCCTGTAAGCTAGTAACGCCGGCATTTACTTTGGGGTCGTATAAAACGCTAAGGGTTTGCAAAAACGGACCTGTCCAAACCATAGTTCAATTTTTCGTACTAGTTTTGCCACCCCGATAAGCAACTCTGAAGGAAAATGAACTAGGGAGCTGCCAGCCGGTTTCCATGGTTTTCGGTTAAACCGGATTTGCACACCCATATAAAACGCTTACTTTAATGAAAGCAGGCATCATCTACCAAGACAGATAAAACAACAAACATGTTCATGTTCCATACTCAAATCCCAATACTTACCTTTGCTTCCATCGGGCCTTGTTAAGGTTTCACTTTACTTATAGCACACAGTTTCCCAACTCCATGTTGTCATGGAGTGGAAACTTCTATCAGCTGAAGCCAAGGTTCTCTTAACTGGATTTTTTTAAATAGGACCCCGTGCATCAGCGCAACTGTCACCTTCCAAAGATTTATGACCAACCAGTATGTCTTCAGTTGTATCATCAGCATAATTCCGCTGTCTAGCATTTCATCATGCAACCGGAATGCTTCCTGCAGCTTACTATCACGGAGGTATCCATTCATCAGCATGTTATAAATAAGAGCATTAGGGCGTACATCCAATCTCCTCATTTCATCCAATAACTTCTTAGCACCATCAATGTCTCCACTGCGGATAAGGCCATGTGTTAACGCTGTGAAAGTGATATCATCGGGAATGTTACCCTTAGCCAACATCTCCGAGTATAGTTCCAATGCAAAGGCTACATTGCCATCTTTTGAGAAACCATCTATTAAGGTAGTGTATGTTACTGTATCAGCGACAATTCCTTCTTTAACCATGCTCTCGTAGAATTTGGAAGCTTCTTCCATCATTTTCAAATTCTTGTACCCAGTAATAAAACTATTGTACACAGCAGCAGTGGGTGTTAAACCCATCTTTCAGTAGAATAACAAAAATTGCCTTGCATGAGACATATTCCCTTCGCGGCAAAACCCATTTATTAAAGCATTGTATGCAGCAACGTCAGGTTGAAGACCCTTGCGCCTCAAATTATTTAGTATCTTCAGTGCCAGATCACAACAACTGGTCCTACTGTAACCGTCGATGAAACTGGTATATGTTACTATGTTGGTGGGTATACCTTTTTCATCATCTGCTGGTACATAGCTAATGCTGAGCCCATCATACCAGCTTTCACAAATCTATTGATGATACTATTGTATGTAATTGTGGTCGGGACAAAACCTTCTCTTATAAACTTCTTCAACATATCATCAACTTCAGAAATTCGGTCACCCATGCAAATGCCATTTATGAGAACGTTATATGTAAACTCATTGCAAGAAACTCCATTCTGTTTCATATCATCAAGGAGGGCATACGCCTTGCCAAAATTCTTCTTGTTTATATACCCTTTCATCAGAGTTGAATATGTGAAAATATTAGGTACGAATCCTTCCACAGGCATCTCTGAGTACAATTTGACTGCTTCATCCATGCACCCCTTCTCACAGTAGCCCATCAACAAGCTGTTGTATGTCACAATAGATGGTTTCACTCCAGTTTCCTTCATCTTATCAAATAGGTTAAGTGCTTCACGGAGCTTGTGTCGCTGGCAGAGCCAACGGATTAGACTGTTGTATGTGAAGACATCCAGTAGCCTAGAATCAACCATCTCCTCACACAAGCTTAAAGCATCCTCCCACCGTTTGTCGTGCAAGAGACCCTTGATAACCAAATTGATCTCGAGTGAGCTTGGCAACAACCCCTGTTCTTTCATCTGGCGACAAAGCTCATACGCCTTCTGTGTCATCCCCTCTTGATGGCAGGCTCTGATAAGCATCCCATACGTCATATTAGTGGGCAATATACCATTCGCCACAGCCTCCTCGAAAAGATCTAGCGCGGTCCCAACTTCCCGTTGCAAGCAATACCCATGCATCAAAATCGTGGCGAGAACCAGGTCCATTTTCTTCCCGGCAGCCAGAATCTCGTCCTTGACCCGCAGAGCCTCCTCCATCTCCCTGCCTTCACGAGCACATCCACCACAGACCTGTATGTGAAGTCCCACGTCCCGAAACCAGCCTTCTTCATCTCTCCGAGCTGGAGCAGTGCGCGGTCGGCATCACGTAGTTTGCAGAGCGCCGTGATCACCAGCGCGTGCACGCGCTGGTCAGGCTCGATCTCGGCACCTGGCATTTCATCGAACAGCCTGACAGCATCCTCGTACATCTCTTCCTTGACACATGCACGCATGAGAGCATCGAACATCCATGCGTCCACGCGGTCGCCCCTCGCTCGCATCTCCCTGAATAGTACCAACGCGTCCACGGCCGACGAGCTCCGCGCAGTGGCGATGAGCAGGTCGGTGCGTGACTTGAGGTCCGGGACAATGCCGCGGGCGACCATGTGGGCGTAGGCGTCGGTGGCCGCGCTGGTGGGGCCCGCGCGGGATAGGGAGGAGAGGAGGCGGCTGAGTAGGGACACGGGAGCGCTGCGACGGGGGAGCCGGAGTGGGGCCAGCCGCGGCGCAGAGGACGGCGTCGACGAGGGCGTCCGGGGGGAGGCCGTAGTGGAAGGCGGCCGACTTGAGCAGCGGGAATGCGCGCGGGTGGGACGGGGATGAGGCGAAGAGCGAGCGGAGGGAGGAGGTGAGGCCCTCCGCGACGGCGGGGCCGCGGGGCGCCTGGTGGTTTGAGAAGCAGGCGGAAAGGGGCTCGGTTGGTTGGGGTGACGCCGCGGGAGTGGGGGTGGGGGCGGGGCGGCGGCGGTGCACAGGGAACGCCATGGGAGCGGGGCGGCGGAGCCTCCTCGGAGGCGCCGGGGGAGCATGGTGGCCGGGAGGAAGGGGTTTAGGTTTGAGCAGAACGATGAGATCCGGGCTTGACTGCTGTATCTGCACTCGCTTCGTGCGTTTTAGCTCGTCGCTCGCTCTGCAGTCTGCACCCATGAATTGCACAGAATGGTGCATTTTTTCACAGATTACTACACTTCAAACTCAACTAAGATTATCTGCGTGATCGGCTACATCCTTACTGATAGATTAACTGCGACACCTATATTGGATCGGAGGGAGTGATATTATCTGCACGATCGGCTACATAAGTAGTTCACAGGGACTGAGAAAAAATTTCCGTCGAGTTGAAAGCTGAGCCTCATTTTTTTTTTTTTTTTTGCGAATAACACCTCAGATCTAACAAGCAGAGGCAAACACTCCAAAGAAAACTGAAAATACATTCAGATCCTTGGGACCCCTGATCCCTACCCACTCCGACGCGGAGCGAGGACGCGCCGCTGCCGCCTCTCCCTCCTGGAGCCGGCGTCGCCTTGTAGCCTGCAGTCGGTTTCGTCGCGGTCGGGAAGTCATCGCTCCCGGCCTCTGCGTGCCCGCACGACGGAGGGGAGGAAGAAGGGAGCATCGCCGCTGCTTTAGATCGAGGCGGCCGGCCCCGTGCCAGCACCTGCAAGAACACGAGGCCTCCGACCTACCTCGGGCTCGGGGAAGTCACGCGCGCGCGGGAGAGCTCCAAGGAGCGCCATCGCAGGAGGGGGAGCACGCCGACGCCAAAACACCCACCACCGACACCACCGCCTCCATAGCGCCGCCGGCCGGGTCCCTACCGAGTCCTACACTATATACACACCGAGAGGAGGGGTTCCCCCACCATCCCGCCGCCGGAGCGGCCGACGGAGGTGGAGGATGTGGCGCCCTGACCTGACTGCTATACAGTGATACTGTGTCTCCGGTTATCCGATACCAGCAGGCACACTATCAAAGCATAATAGAGAGATCAAGACTTGTGGAACAACTGGCACATCACAGACTCTACGACACAAATCATATAGTTCAACTCTTATAATAGAGAAAGATAGCAAATGACAAACAGAGGTCACAGACCCAACATTACAACATGCGGAAGCGAAGTGTGTTGTTCTAAACAACAAGAACCAAATTATGGCCTAAGAGGCCTACAGATAAACATCCAACGCCAGCTGTTCCGGGATGTCCCAAGCTGCCACCTGGAACCCCAGACTACTCGTCGACGTCCACAAAGAACCCACCTTCGAGGGCGGTGAAGTCCTCTCCTGAAAATAAGCAAACGACGTTGAGTTCGACGAACTCGCAAGATTATAGAGCTAATATGCTCGATGATTGGCTTTCAAGATTTTATGGCCTCTTTTGCATAAAACTGATTTTATTTAATAAAACAGGACTCCATGGCATCGTCTAATCAGAATACTTTTAGAAGAGGTAAGAAGTACTCTTTCTTTCATCACCTTTCATCATCAACCACTGTACCTGTTCATCAAAGGCACCTCCCCCGAATCACCCTCGAGGAAGCTCACCTTGCAATCCTGAGTGATACCTCTAGTACCCAGTTTTTAATCATTCCGTTAAAGTTATTCTATGGTCTTATCGTCCTTTCCCAGTTGTCCGTACCGTGGACACGGCTTTTCAAAAAGATTCATCAGTGGCGGTAGGACAAGAGTAC
This sequence comes from Poa pratensis, assembly GCA_947311845.1. Taxonomy (NCBI): domain Eukaryota; kingdom Viridiplantae; phylum Streptophyta; class Magnoliopsida; order Poales; family Poaceae; genus Poa; species Poa pratensis. Next base: position 42,547,064 of record CAMZMU010000071.1, on the reverse strand, counting down.
CTTCTCGCACCCTGTCCCGCGGCCCGGCTCTTGCCTTCGGTACCGCCCGGCTCATTGCCTACACGTAGCTCTCTTCCGGGAAAGCCGGCTGAGTGGAACGGTTACAACATTTACCTCGCTTGAGACTAACCCAGGATCATCAGTGGCGGTAGGACAAGAGGTACCTTCTCGCACCCTGTCCCGCGGCCACTTATTTTCCTGACACCACCATCCTCATCTCAGTCTTGGCCACCATCCTCAACGCACGCGCAAATGGAAAGCCAAACTAGAGGACCCTCGGCTAGTCCGCCACAAGTTAGTCGGTCGACGAGGGCTCCATATACCCCCACCGAAAGGAAGCGCACTCATTCTTGGTTCAAGAGGTAAAGAACTCGCACCTAGGCGGAGAGAGTGAGACAAAACACCACCAACCGAAGTGGCCTCTCATCCCCACCTTTAAGCATTTTATTACCTTCTCCACAATTTCTCCACCATCCATCTGAACACTTCAACAACCTGTTCCCAATTTGAAATATCCATCGGACGGCTAAGCATTAACTAAGCATGGCTAAGCATCAACATTGCATAGTTAAGTATTTCAGGCAACAATACAATCCTATGGGTAATAGGAGGGGAAACAGGTAATTGCATCAGAATCTTAATGCAACTATAGGATACTCTAATCCCAGCAAATTGACATTTGGAACCGCATGCAATATTAGTGGAGAAAATAGTTGCGGAAAATAGGATAAGACATGCTCAGAGGGGGATTACGCTTGCCTTGTTCAGGGTACTGGTAGTACGGATCCTCGGGTATTGTGGAGTAACCCCGGCTGCTTGATCTATCGAGACATAACAACGGAAGAAACAATCAATCACCACACATGTTTCAACAAATGCAATGCGCAAGCACATGATGGCATGACATATTTAGTGCATTGAACTTATTATAACAAGCTCTACCCATTTTAAAGGGGTGCGAGGTAATTACTCAACAAGAGAGAAAATTTCAAGCTCCTTCTTTGTTTTTATGCTTTCCTGTGCTATAGATTATTGAAACATGCATGAATATGATGCACGGATTAATTGCACATTTTCCTGAGCATTTTGATATGAGGAACACATTTTCGGATGCCCCGATTAGAAGTTATCCATTTTTAAATGATTTCCCCTTTTTGAATAATTGTTGTTAATTCTATTGATTATTTCCAACAACAATAAAACAAAGTGTACTCGGGTTTCGAGGAGAGAGGTGAACACGACGGAATAGTCGGGTTCGACAACCCTAACATTGCGCGGGAGGAGCGGGAAACAAACGCTATCGGAGAGAAAAAGAAAAACAGCAGCAGAAAAAAAAGAACTGCCTAGCCGGCATGTGGCCCGGCTGGGCCGGTTGTGAGGCCGGGCCTGCTCCAGAGGAGCCCGGCACACAGCCCGGCTAAGGCCGGTTTGAAAACCGGCGGACACAAGGGGCTCCGGCCTTCTGGCCGTTGGGCCCCCAGAAGCCGGTTAGGCGCCAGAGCGAAGCGGCACGCAGCCCGGCTAAGGCCGGCTTCTGCGACCGGAGCCGCACGACGGCGACGTGCTGCTCGCACGGCACGGCGAGGACACGGTGAGACGGGAGCAAGGGAGGCAAGGCGAGGTTCACGGGACGGCGAGCTCACCCTCAGCGCGTGGCGGGGTCGGGGAAGCCGAGGGGTGCATCGGCGACGTATTCCCGCGGCGGAGCTCGTGTGAGCTTGCGGGGAAACGCGATGGCACGGCGAAATGACGGCTCCCGGGTCGATTCCTGCGTGTGGAGGATCAGCACGGCGAGCGGTTCCCGTGGTGGTGCGCGATTTGTCGGGGACGAGCTCAAACGGCGCGACGCACACGGCAAGCTCGGGCCATAGCGCGCCTCGTGGGGAGGAGAAGAGGAGATGGAGCAGGGCAAACAGCGGGAGAGAGCGTGGACTGGGTATGTTCTTGTCTTCCCAGCAGTGGGGCAGAGCGAAGGGGGCCCGGGCGCGGGCGTGCGTCGCGCGAGCGGCTCGGCCATGGCGCTGTGCACTCCAAAATTATGCCAAATTTTGGGGAGTCTCTTTATACTAATAAGAATTCCCCTAATTTTTCCAGATTATTTGAAAATCATTTGGTAGGGAAATAAAATAGAAATTGCTCACAGGCAATTTGGTGTTGCACTCCTTTTATATTATTTTACAATTTAAAATAGTTTGTCAAAATTATCTTTGGAACTTTTGGAACTTGACAAATATGAAGTGTCAAAATATTTGTTTTGCAAGTTTGAGTGTCTTCTTTGTGATGAGATTTTGTTGATGCAAGTTGGGCATTTTGTTTTTCCAATGTTGCCAACCCAATTTAGTGTGTTGTTTAGCAATTGCAAATGGATGCAATGATGCATGCATGGAATGCAAAAGTGAAAATTTACTCATAACTTGCATTACCAAAAGTTGGCTGTTACAACTCTACCCTCCTTACAGGAATCTCGTCCCGAGATTCTAAGATTGCGAGAAGAAGTCGGGATACTCCTCACGAAGCTAGACTCTTGTTCCCAAGTAGCTTCTTCCTCGGAATGATGAGACCACTGAATTTTGAGAAACTTGGTGGTCTTGTTACGGGTCTTCTTTCGGCTTCATCCAGGACACGAATAGGATGCTCTCGATAAGTGAGGTCCTTGGAGATCTAGCTCTTCATGATTGACCCCATGATAGGATCTTTAAAACACCGGCGAAGTTGGGAGACATGAAACACATCATGTACATTTGGGAATTTGACCGGTAACTCCAATTGATAAGAAAGATCTCCTCGCTTGGCCAGAACGGTGAAAGGGCCAACATAGCGAGGCCAATTTCCCTTTATTCCGAAGCGGCGAACGCCACGAAGGGGAGAGACACGGAGATAAGCTTTATCACCAATTTCATAGTGAATTTCCTGATGGTGCTTATCATAGTAGCTCTTCTGCCTAGACTGAGCAATCTTCAGATTCTCTCTTATGATTCGAACCTTCCCTCAGCTTCATTGATCACATCCGGACCAAAGAGTGCTCTCTCTCCGGTCTCGGACCAATTTAGAGGAGTGCGGCATTTTCTTCCATAAGAGCCTCAAAGGAGCCATGCCCAGACTAGCTTGATAGCTATTGTTGTAGGAGAATCCGCGAAAGGGAGATACTTTTCCCAACCCTGGCCAAAAGAGATCACACATGCCCGAAGCATGTCTTCCAACACTTGGTTCACTCTTTCGGTCTGACCATCAGTTTGAGGATGGTAGGCGGTACTGAAGTTGAGACGGGACCCCATAGCAGTTTGGAAACTCTGCCAAAACTTGGAGACAAAGATACTTCCACGGTCCGATATGATCCTCAGAGGGACCCCATGCAATGGAACAATACGAGCCAAATATAAGTCAGCAAGTTGACTTGCCCGTATATCATCACGGACTGGTAGGAAGTGAGCAACCTTGGAAAGACGATCAATGATTACCCAATTGCATTGTTGCCCTTTTGAGATCGGGAAACCCGGTGATGAAGTCCATACCAATTTCATCCCATTTCCACTCGGGACTGCAATAGGGCGAGAGTGCCGGCAGGCTTTGATGTTCAGCCTTTACCCGTCGACAGTGTCGCATTCAGCAACATACTTGGCAATTTCTCGTTTCATACGAGTCCACCAGAATTGTGGCCGAAGGTCTTGGTACATTTGGTACTACCGGGATGAATAGAGAGAGGTGATTCATGAGCTTCTTGTAGGATGAGCTCCCTCAAATTCCGTTCTTTGGCACTACCAAGCGGTCACCAAAATAAACAACTCGGATTCATCTTCCGAGAAACATTTGGCCTTGCCACTAGCAATGTTCTTCTTGATATTCAGAATACCCTCATCCAGCTTCTGAGCATCCTTAATCTGGTCTACAAGAGTAGCTTTGATCTCCAGATTTGCAAGGTAGCCGGAGGGAACAATTTCCAGGTTCAAACGGCAAACTCTTCATGAAGAGCAGGTTGGGCCTTTCAATCATCAGATTGTTGCAATAGGACTTCCGACTTAGCGCGTCAGCCACGACGTTTGCTTTGCCGGGTTGATAGTTCAGACTCACATTGTAGTCCGTGATTAACTCCAACCAACGCCTTTGCCTGAGATTTAAATCCGGCTGGGTGAAGAGGTACTTCAGACTCTTGTGATCCGAGAAGATCTCGCAACGGTTACCAAACAGGTATGGTCTCCATTGCTTCAAAGCATAGACCACCGCGGCAAGTTCTAGATCATGAGTTGGGTAGTTGAGCTCATGCGCTTAAGTTGGCGAGAAGCATACGCCACCACATGGCCATCTTGCATCAACACACAGCCCAACCTTGTAGAGAGGCGTCACAGAAGACGACGAAATCCTTGCTTGTGTCCGGCAGGACAAGCACAGGAGCGGACGTGAGCTTGGCTTTCAGTGTTTGAAGCTCTCTTCAGCTTCGGCCGACCATACAAACTTTTTATCCTTCTTGAGAAGGTCAGTCAGGCCTTGGCTATCTTGGAGAAACCTTCGATGAATCGGCGGTAATAACCGCCAATCCGAGAAAGCTTCGAATGTCCTTGACTGACATTGGAGTTTTCCAATCCAGAATGGACTGAATCTTGTCAGGAATGACAGCCACACCATTGCGGATATCACATGACCAAGGAAGACAGATTATCCAACCAAAACTCACACTTGGAGAACTTGGCATAGAGGCGGTGTTCTCGAAGTCTGTCAGAACCAAACGAAGATGTTCCTCATGCTCTTCATTGGTTTTGGAATAGATGAGATGTCATCATGTAAATGACGACAAACTTGTCAAGATAATCCATGAAATGGAGTTCATGAGCCTCATGAAAGTAGCTGGAGCATTTGTGAGACCAAAGGACATGACGGTATACTCATATGAGCCATAGCGAGTAACAAATGCCGTCTTTGGAATATCCTCCTTTCTGATTTTTATCTGATGGTACCTGACCTCAGATCCATCTTGGAGAATACCGTTGCACCAGCTAACTGATCCAACAGATCATTGATGCGAGGAATAGGATACTTGTTCTTGATTGTCACCGCATTCAACGGTCGATAGTCAGAGACTAGACGAGGCACGGTAGAATCCCTCTTCTTGACAAAGAGTACCGGACAACCCCAAGGTGAACTGCTAGGCTGGATGAACTCCTTAGCTAACAGCTGATCAATTTGCTCTTTCAACAGAGCCAACTCTTCCACCGGCATACGGTAGGGCTTCTTGGAAATTGGAGCGTACCGGGAAGTAGATCTATGACAAACTCCACACTTCGGTCAGGAGGCATGCCAGGCAATCTTCCGGGAACACATCCGGGAAGTCACACACCACGTGTATGTCCTGGATTTCAGGAGGGGATTCGCCTTCCATAAAGCAAAGAGGATCTCAGGTGAGTTGGGTACGATGGCGGACGGAGGTATTGATGTTGCAGGCCAATACTTCACAATGTCACCGGAAGGAGCGGTCACAGTAATGGTCTTGGCGGCACAGTCGAGATTAGCCGGTATTTGCTAGCCAGTTCATGCCCAATATGACATCAATGCCTTTGGACTTCAGAGCTACCAAGGCATAAGGAAAAGACAAGGAACCTATATTAATCTGGACCTCAGGAGTAACCCCATCGGTTTGCCATTTGGAGCCAGGGTGGAGATCTCCAAGGGACGGCTCATTTTCTCGAACGGTATTTGTGGTCTTTTGCAAACGCTATGGATATGAATGAATGCGATGCTCCAGAGTCAAACAAAACTGTAGCTGTATTGCCGTTGATTCGTAACTCACCCATAAGAACGCCGGGGTCATCTTCAGCTTCTTCAAAGAGACGTGGTTCAGGCGACCACGCACAATAGGTCCAGCCTTGCCAGTTGGAGTGGCAGGGGCTCGTGCAGGAGTTATCGCGAGAGGTGCCTTCTGGGGGCACTCCCTGGAGTAGTGACCAGCCTGGCCACAGGTGTAGCAAGTGACTCCAGGTGGAGCAGGTAGCATAGGACGGTACCCACTTCCGCCTACCCCAAGTGTCGAAGTAGTGGGGCGCGGAGGAGGTGGCCTATATCCTGCTGCCTCGGCATGAATGGAGCACGAGGTACGGCGCTGTAGGGAACAAACACCCTGCGCTTCTTGCTCTCAGAACCCGAGGAACTCTGGTGGTCCCCATGTGCGGGCCTCTTGGAAGCTTCAAGTTCCTTTCTTCCTTGCTCAAGGTGAAAGCCTGGTTGAACAGCTCCTGATAGGTCTGGAACCTGAAGGGCAAGCAACTCATAGCGAGCTGCGGATCAGACCCTTGCGGAACAGCTCTTGCTTGTCAGCATCATTGGTCACGTCCCTTGGGGCGTAACGAGAGAGATGGTTGAACTCACGACCATAAGTGCGGAGGTCCATCCGTCCCTGTTGCAAATCCAGGAACTCCCTCCTCTTCAAGTCCATGATGGCTGGGGAATGTACTCCGCACGGAAGGCAGTGCGAAATCAGCCCAGTGAAGACATGGTTGGCTGGAAACAAAGCCACATGGCTTCCCACCAACAGCCAGCACCAACCAAGAGATAGGTGGCAAAGTTGACTTGCTCAGCCACTGGGACATGAAGCGCGGAGAACTTGCGCTCCAAAGCACGAAGCCAATCATCAGCTTCCAGTGGCTCCTTAGCATCAGCAAAGGTGGGTGGCTGCGAGCGCAGGAACTCGGTGAGAGTGTTGCACTCGTTCCTCCGTGCATTCTGCTGCACCAACTGTTCAGCAAGCGCTCATTGCGCCCACGGTTCTCCTCAATGGCCATCAAGACCTCAGCCATCGAGGGTGGTGGCGGCAGATCATCCTCATCATCATTGTGGTTACCGCGACCACCACGGCCTCCACGGCCTCCTCGAGCCATTCTGGAGATTTGACAATGACACGGTTAGTATCTTTCTCCGAATGGTCGAACAATAGCATTAGCGTCTACACAAGTACACAGACTAGGGACGATAATACTTTGCGAGAAGGAAAAACAACAAGATAGAACTTGGGTCAAAGATCAGCATCATGTGCTACTAGTGAGAGTTAAGAAATCACAACTTAACACACTCTAGTTGCACAATCCGGGACCTTATGTTCAAGTCCTGGGTTAAAACCCAAAGAAAGGATCAAATGATTTGATTCGGTAGAAACATCTGAGTTGATTTGGGATTGCAACGCAGCGGGAGCAACGTGACACATAACACTAAAGGTCGAACCCACCCGTTTCTCCTAATTTTGAAGTAACAGGTGAGAAGTAAAACCTTTAAACTCAAATCGAGGTAAGATTGCTCCGAGATTAGAGGGTAACCAGATAAGGAGTAAAAAGAATCCTAAGATGGTTTTCACAACTCATTTTTAGGTTAAAAATATTTTCACAAACACTAGACTCAACATCGACCAGTAGAAGGGTTTCCTACAGGCAGTACTGCTCTGATACCAACTTGTGGCCCCGACCTGACTGCTATACAGTGATACTGTGTCTCCGGTTATCCGATACCACAGGCACACTATCAAAGCATAATAGGAGATCAAGACTTGTGGAACAACTGGCACATCACAGACTCTACGACACAAATCATATAGTTCAACTCTTATAATAGAGAAAGATAGCAAATGACAACCAGAGGTCACAGACCCAACATTACAACATGCGGAAGCGAAGTGTGTTGTTCTAAACAACAAGAACCAAATTATGGCCTAAGAGGCCTACAGATAAACATCCAACGCCAGCTGTTCCGGGATGTCCCAAGCTGCCACCTGGGAACCCCAGACTACTCGTCGACGTCCACAAAGAACCCACCTTCGAGGTCGGTGAAGTCCTCCTGAAAAAAGCAAACGACGTTGAGTTCGACGAACTCGCAAGATTATAGAGCTAATATATGCTCGATGAGGCTTTCAAGGTTTTATGGCTCTTTTGCATAAAGCTGATTTTATTTAATAAAACAACTCCATGGCATCATCTAATCAGAATACTTTTAAAGAGTAAGAAGTACTCTTTCTTTCATCACCTTTCATCATCAACCATCATCAACCACTGTACCTGTTCATCAAAGGCACCTCCCCGAATCACCCTCGAGTAAGCTCACCTTGCAATCTGAGTGATACCTCTAGTACCCAGTTTTTAATCATTCCGTTAAAGTTATTCTATGGTCTTATCGTCCTTTCCCAAGTTGTCGTAACCGTGGACACGGCTTTTCGAAAAGATTCAACCCTGCAGGGGTGCACTGTGTTTACCTTCGGTACCGCCCGGCTCATTGCCTACACGTAGCTCTCTTCCGGGGAAAGCCGGCTGAGTGGGAACGGTTACAACCTTTACCTCGCTTGAGACTAACCCAGGATCATCAGTGGCGGTAGGACAAGAGGTACCTTCTCGCACCCTGTCCCGCGGCCACTTATTTTCCTGACACCACCATCCTCATCTCAGTCTTGGCCACCATCCTCAACGCACGCGCAAATAGAAAGCCAAACTAGAGGACCCTCGGCTAGTCCGCCACAAGTTAGTCGGTCGACGAGCCCTCCATATACCCCACCGAAAGGAAGCGCGCTCATTCTTGGTTCAAGAGGTAAAGAACTCGCACCTAGGCGGCGAGAGTGAGACAAAACACCACCATACCGAAGTGGCCTCTCATCCCCACCTTTAAGCATTTTATTACCCTTCTCCACAATTTCTCCACCATCATCTGAACACTTCAACAACCTGTTTCCAATTTGAAGTATCCATCGGACGACTAAGCATTTAACTAAGCATGGCTAAGCATCAACATTGCATAGTTAAGTATTTCAGGCCAACAATACAATCCTATGGGTAATAGGAGGGGAAACAGGTAATTGGCATCGGAATCTTAATGCAACTATAGGATACTCTAATCCCAGCAAATTGACATTTAGAACCGCATGCAATATTATAGTGGAGAAAATAGTTGCGGAAAATAGGATAAGACATGCTCAGAGGGGGGATTACGCTTGCCTTGTTCAGGGTACTGGTAGTACGGATCCTCGGAGTATTGTGGAGTAACCCCGGCTGCTTGATCTATCGAGACATAACAACGGAAGAAACAATCAATCACCACACATGTTTCAACAAATGCAATGCGCAAGCACATGATGGCATGACATATTTAGTGCATTGAACTTATTATAACAAGCTCTACCCATTTTAAAGGGGTGCGAGGTAATTACTCAACAAGAGAGAAAATTTCAAGCTCCTTCTTTGTTTTTATGCTTTCCTGTGCTATAGATTATTGAAACATGCATGAATATGATGCTACGGATTAATGCACATTTTCCTGAGCATTTTGATATGAGGAACACATTTTTCGGATGCCCCGATTAGAAGTTATCCATTTTTAAATGATTTCCCCTTTTTGAATAATTGTTGTTAATTCTATTGATTATTTCCAACAATAAAAACAAAGTGTACTCGGGTTCGAGGGAGAGAGGTGGAACACGACGGAATAGTCGGGGTTCGACAACCCTAACATTGCACGGGAGGAGCGGAAACAAACGCTATCGGAGAGAAAAAGAAAAACAGCAGCAGAAAAAAAAGAACTGCCTAGCCGGCATGTGGCCCGGCTGGGCCGGTTGTGAGGCCGGGCCTGCTCCAGAGGAGCCCGGCACACAGCCCAGCTAAGGCCGGTTTGAAAACCGGGCGGGGCACAGAGGGCTCCGGCCTTCTGGCCGGTTGGGCCGGCCCAGGAGCCGGTTAGGCGCTAGAGCGAAGCGGCACACAGCCCGGCTAAGGCCGGCTCTGCGACCGGGCGCTCGAGCACGACGGCGACGTGCTGCTCGCACGGCACGGCGAGGACACGGCGAGACGGGTGCAAGGGGGAGGGCAAGGCGAGGTTCACGGGACGGCGAGCTCACCCTCAGCGCGGTGGCGGGGTCGGGGAAGCCGGAGGGGGCGCGTCGGCGACGTATTCCCGCGGCGGAGCTCGTGTGAGCTTGCGGGGAAACGGCGATGGCACGGCGAAATGACGGCGCCCCGGGTCGATTCCTTGCGTGTGGAGGATCAGCACGGCGAGGCGGTTCCCGTGGTGGTGCGCGATTTGTCGGGGACGAGCTCAAACGGCGGCGACGCACACGGCAAGCTCGGCGGCCATAGCGCGCCTCGTGGGGAGAGAAGAGGAGATGGAGCAGGGCAAACAGCGGGGAGAGAGCGTGGACTTGGGGATCTTGTTCTCCCAGCAGTGGGGCAGAGCGAAGGGGGCCCGGGCGCGGGCGTGCGTCGCGCGAGCGGCTCGGCCATGGCGCTGTGCACTCGTGGCTACAGGGAGAAGAAACGTCTATTTACCGAGAACCCCCTGGAAGTTTTAGATTCATCACAAACGGGTCCTTTTCAATTCTGGTTGCACAGTTTTGTAATTAATTGGGCCACTTAAACACCTCCAAAAATTATGCCAATTTTTGGGGAGTCTCTTTATACTAATATGAAGTTCCCCTAATTTTTCCAGATTATTTGAAAATCATTTGGTAGGGAAATAAAATAGAAATTGCTCACAGGCAATTTGGTGTTGCACTCCTTTATATTATTTTACAATTTAAATAGTTTGTCAAAATTATCTTTGGAACTTTTGGAACTTGACAAATATGAAGTGTCAAAATATTTGTTTTGCAAGTTTGAGTGTCTTCTTTGTGGTGAGATTTTGTTGAAGCAAGTTGGGCATTTTGTTTTTCCAATGTTGCCAACCCAATTTAGTGTGTTGTTTAGCAATTGCAAATGGATGCAATGATGCATGCATGGAATGCAAAAGTGAAAATTTTACTCATAACTTGCATTACCAAAAGTCGGCTGTTACAGAGGAGCCCGGGGATCTGCGGCGGCGAGGTGGATCGACGGGGAGGTTCCAAAAATCGCCCTCTGGGCACTGTTGACGGCATGCTCATATATAAAACGTCATCCAGATTTGCATCCATTTCTTGCTCGCACATATGTGGCATTTCACATTACAATTCACCTCAGAAGAAAAAACCACATCCACAATTCAAAACTTGCAATGTTGCAACATAAGGCTGTGGGGTGAAGGCACAAGGCAGAAGCAGACTTCCAGGTCGAAGGTATGGTGGCATTAGGTTAGGTCCGTGGTAGAGCTTCGTCGGTGCATGCTACCTTCTTGTATTCTCCACCTTGTTGAGCATGCCTACTTGCGACACCATAAGGAAATCGGCCGTAGAATCTTCAAACCCCATGAAACTATATCCTGGCCGGAAAATCCTTTGAATGAGCATGGTCACAACTCACAGCAAAGCAATCAAGCATTGCAGGTTAGAGAGCGATAGTACTAGTCGAAAAAATGTGCGATGGATAACATATTGCACTCGCAGCTCAAGTATGGCAAGACTTTGACCAATATCAGAAGGCAGGCAGAGGTGAATGTCACCCGCCAACTGACTGGACTTCTCTATGTCTCGGCAAACAGATAGCGCAGCAAAGGAGCCACCACCGCTACGCTCAGACTATTACCCAGCATAGCATACCTGCAAAATGAGGATTTCATAAGCTAAGTGAATCATTCAACTAGGGGGATTCTGATTTCTAAAACCAATAACCTCATCTTGAATGTTCTTACGTGGAATGTGATAAAGAAATAAAAGTAGCTTCCTGAATTCACATCAAAGAGAAGGTGTGAACTAAGACTTACTGTTATCTCAGGCTTATGTGATCCGGAAAACAGAAACTCGAAGGAAAAGAATGCAAATTAGCTACCTGAAAAATCATGAATACCACATGCTATGAAGCATAGACTACAGAAGGATGTGAGCATACGTGAAACTGTGAGCAAGTATTTACCTCTCGAGGGGTGAAAAACCGCAGATCCAACTCACTCAGTGAAGAAAGTTCAAGGTTCTCTTTTGGAACTGGTTTGTGATTCTATAATTTGAATAACATTATCACAAAATAAGCAATTTGTGAAAATTAAGAGGTGACATCAGAGGATAGTGGTGTAAATGGCTGAAGATTCGAATCAAAGACGAGCAACAGACTGCACAGAAGAGCCTTACTTTGGATGTAGCTAGTACAGAGCCTGTGCCCTTTACATAGCGATAATAACTCTTAGTAAAGCAGCAGCACCGCTTTGATTCAGGGTATACAATATCTTGCGAACAGTCAAGGAGTCACCAACACATCACAGTCAAGCATTGATTAAACGGAAACATATCAGTAAAATGTACCCAAAACACAGTTCAGTAAATAAAATTAGTACTAATTGTAATGACAAGTGTCTCAATCAAGGAACTAAGGATACCCATAGCATTTCCCCACCGTTCAATCAAGCTTAGTGGAACTGTGTAATCATGTGAACCAGTTTCACTTGGAGTGAATCCACCAGCCTCCTTGACTGCATATATTAGGTAGTGGCGTTAAAACTATATTGGTGAAAGTGTTTCAAACAACATCCTGACAATTTATACAAACTGCAGGGCTGAACTTACTGTCAGAGATGGTGTCTGAATGATCCTTGTCGACTGTATCCATAATTTGTGTTTCAAGGAAGTCCATTATTGGCTTACATACTACTTCCAGTACATCTTCATTCGGGTCATAGCTATTCTGAGCTGTAGCGCTGTTCAATGTTAGGCAAGTAGGTGTCTGGAGAAGCTTGCTATTGACTGATGGGTTATGAAAACACATAGATTCTTGTTTCGCCTGTAGAGAAAGTACAGTTAAATAGTTGCAGAATGCCTCCACTCACGGATAATTGAACTCTTGAAGAATGCAACCTTTTTTTCAGGAACAGCATCATGTGGTTTCTCATTTCTGAAGAAACTGGAAACCGAGGCTAATTTCCTATGGCTAGCTATGATCTCTTCTAGGTGCTTGTTGGACAAACTCATATGATACCAATTCTAAGCAACATATTCCATAAACGTTTTCACACTCATTTCGCACATTTGGTTCAGAAGTGGTGAATAATAGCAGAAAATAAGATTAATGACATGTTGCGGGTAAAATATGCCAATTCAAAAACTGCACTGAAACAAAAGATACTCAAAGTTCTTACCAAACAGAAGTAGCGCGGTCTAGAATATGGGACACCAAACTGCAAGGGGCTTAGGATGAATTCTTGTGTGTTGAAATTGAGACTTGAAAGGACCTCTAGCAACTGCTCGTGTGTATCAGAGACCTGTCACAAGAAATTAATACTGATGGAAATTAAAATACTACAGTCAACAACTGTGATTGAAAGTAACTGAAGTCTAAATCAACCTCGAAACCAACAACATTTTCAACAAACAACATTTGTGGAGGAAAACTCATGTTCTGCATGAGGTTAAGAATCTTTATGAATGAAAATGCCCGAGCATCAGCTGAATGCTTCTGAAGTCCTACATGATAATCCACCCATTAAATAGTTTAAAAATGAAGCAGATAAAGTTAAAAGGAAGTTATTCTAGAAGAAAACCTTGCCGTGTGTATGGTTGACATGGAGGAGAAAGAAGCCATGCGTGTGCCTTGTACTTGTCTAGGTCACTAGCAGTGAGTGTTTGAATGTTTCCCTGCATAACATAACAGTGCATGTATATGGATAAATTTACTTTGTTTCGCTGCAAAATAAGGGAAAATGGTATGGGCCTTAATTTATGTATATAGGATGACAGGATGCACCATCAGCAAAACTCCAACCAGCCTACAGTCAACTTTGTCTTATGTAAGTCGGTTCAAATAATACTCCTACTCATTTTGCAAGCATATACATATGAGAGAAATTGTGCATAAAACACGATGCATACATACTAAGAAGAGTACTTGCGGTTCTACAAATCTGATGGCGAAGTTAAACTTCTGAATCCTCACTGCTTGTGGAGATACTTTCAGGACAATACATACCAATTTCCTAGCCTAATCTTCACCACCACAGATTAGTAGTGCTTAATCCCAAACAAGAATCTTTCGGTTGTCGCCTGAGATCCAAGTTTGGAGGACTTGGCAGAGATTTGGGGGAAGAGAGCGCACCTGGCAGGGGCGGTGTCCAAAATTGCGCTCGTATACGTCGTTGGCAACGTCGTTGATGTCGAAGGCCTCCACCACCTCCGCTCGAACGCCCGACGACGCCAGGGAGTACCGCTGCAAGCACAAGAGGCGGCAAAACGAAACCCTGTTATATGCCGCGGGATTCAGGTGCCGTACGGGACGTAGAAGGAAGTAGGGTGTGAGTACCATGCCGCCGATGCCGCTGTAGAACTCGAGGACTCTCCATGGACCCTGCGTCTCCATGACCTCCGATGGTCGCGCGGCGGCGGCGGCGGCGGCTGGTCCGCTGGTTTCTCGTAGGCAGGCTTGAGTGGGAGGAAAGTTTTTTCTTTGACAGGTGCAGTGGACAGTTTTCTCAAGGGGGACTACCCCTCAAAAAAATTCAGCTCGACTAATCTTCTATACTACTCCCTCCGTTCCAAATTAGATGACTTCCATTTGTCTAAAAGTGGTGTATCTAATTTGGAACGGAGGGAGTACTATTAAAAGAGCAAACATGTTGGGATATATTAAATTTGATCCGACCAATATTTGATCAACCCTCTAGATCGCTCCAATGTTTGACAACTCAACACACCTTTTCGTTTTGCGGGTAATTACAAAGGATTGCCACTGCTAAGAGAAAAGAAAACGCTTGGAATCATAGCCGATCCGGGACGGCGATCGGTCGCCACAATCCGTGCGTGTCTCCCTTCGGGGTTGAGCGGTCGAGAGCGGTCGAGGGCACGGGCGACCACCGGAGCACGGCCTCGGCGACAGTGACAGGCGCGGCTGGACGGGGAGGAGAACGGTCGAGGGCATGGGTGAGCACCGGAGCGCGGCCAGCCAGGCAGAAGCACGACGATGGGCACGGTCGTACCACCCAGCTCCACACCCCAAACATCGATGACACGGGAGGGCGGCACCAGCGCCTCACGCGACGCAATCGACACCGCACCATCAAGCACCGCACCCCCGGTATATGGATTACCATCGTGTGTCCGTCCCCGCCGGCCGTCCCCAACGCGAGCGTTTGATCCCCTTCCCAATCCCCACAACGGAACTACCACCAGCGCCGTCAGTCACAGATGTGTCGGCCTAGCCGCCGCACCGACCGGCCTCTGCCGCACTTCATCGCCGCCGCCGCCCCCTGCCACCCACGCTAGATTCTCCTTCCCGAAGACGCCCCTATACCGGCCCTGTTCGTGCCTTCCCCCGCAGCACAAGCTTTTCCCCCGATGCCGTAGGTGATGCAGCCTAGAGCGCGGGTACCGTCCCTGGAGCTCTCTAGCTGGGAGGAGTAGAACCGGATGAGAGCGCAACAGCATACTGGAGGAGAGCAGATGGGCGTCGAGTCGTGCCTCCTCAACCGCCCCGACCTCCCGCACCCCACCTCTATCAGGTTCAGTGTGCGCCGTCCCAGAGTTCCGTCGATCAGGCCATCCCCAAACCTCCCAGTTTCTACATGCTCCTCAAGTTCGGAGTGAACCGGTTTCGGGATTACCAGCAGCCGCCCATCTCTGTATCTGAGTTGTTCTTATCGTTCTTATCGTGTATCTGAAAGATTGTTTATTCTGATACGAGTCGCTGAACTGGTTTAGGGATTAGCAGCATCGGCCCATCTCTCTATTCATTTTCTTTTCAGATATGCCTGTTCTTACGTGTATGAAACATTTATATGCTTGATGTTAGTTCAAGATGCAGAACAACTCTGATTAAGGTTTGGATGCATGTATTTGGATGTACATATGGTTGTATGTATTTACATGAAATAAGTGTTCATTTATATGGTGGAGAGATACAGGGAGAAGGCGTATGGAGAGATACAGGGAGAAGAAGAAGGATCTTCATATGGTGTTCATTGACTTGGAGAAGGCGTATGATAAGATATCACGGAATGTCATGTGGTGGGCCTTGGAGAAACACAAAGTCCCAACAAAGTACATTACCCTCATTAAGGATATGTATGATAATGTTGTGACAAGTGTTCGAACAAGTGATGGCGACACCGATGACTTTCCAATTAAAATAGGACTGCACCAGGGGTCAGCTTTGAGCCCTTATCTCTTTACTTTGGTGATGGATGAGGTCACAGGGGATATACAAGGAGATATCTCATGGTGTATGCTCTTTGCGGATGATGTGGTGCTAATTGACGATAGTCGGGCGGGGGTTAATAGAAAGTTAGAGCTGTGGAGGCGGACTCTAGAATCGAAAGGTTTTAGGCTTAGTAGAACCAAAACTGAGTACATGAGGTGCAGTTTCAGTACTACTAGGCACGAGGAGGAAGAGGTTAGGCTTGATGGACATGTGGTACCTGAGAAAAACACCTTCCGATATTTGGGGTCTATGCTCCAGAAGGATGGTGATATCGATGAAGATGTGAGTCATCGAATCAAAGCTGGTTGGATGAAGTGGCGCCAAGCTTCTGGCGTCCTCTGTGATAGGAAAGTGCCACAAAAACTAAAAGGCAAGTTCTATAGGACGGCGATTCGACCTGCGATGTTGTATGGCGCAGAATGTTGGCCGACCAAGAGACGACATATCCAACAGTTAGGTGTAGCGGAGATACGCATGTTGAGATGGATATGTGGCCACACAAGAAAGGACCGGGTTAGGAATGATGATATACGTGAGAGAGTTGGGGTAG
Organism: Poa pratensis; assembly: GCA_947311845.1. Classification (NCBI taxonomy): domain Eukaryota; kingdom Viridiplantae; phylum Streptophyta; class Magnoliopsida; order Poales; family Poaceae; genus Poa; species Poa pratensis. The sequence goes on along the minus strand of CAMZMU010000071.1, from coordinate 42,530,477 downwards.
CACCAATTGAAGAGAAGGTTGTCCAACACCGTCTAAGATGGTTTGGTCATATAGAACGTAGGCCTCCGGAAGCGCCATTGCATACCGGACGGATAAAGCGGGATGAGAATGTTAAGAGGGGTCGTGGTAGGCCAAACTTGACATGGGAGGAGTCTGTTAAGAGAGATCTGAAGGATTGGAATATCACCAAAGAACTAGCCATGGATAGGGCTGCGTGGAAGTTAGCTATCCATGTGCCAGAACCATGACCTGGTTTCGAGATCTTATGGGTTTCAACTCTAGCCTACCCCAACTTGTTTGGGTAAAAAGGTTTTGTTGTTGTTGTTGAAGTGTTCATTTATATGCTTGGTTGTATGCCCATCTGTATGTGTGACACTTGTTTCCGGCGGCGGGAGTATATGTCAAATTAGGTATTTAATTAAATAAACACAGTGTACCAAATTTATATTTTCACTTAGCTGTAGGAACTATAATTAGACACTTTTTCTCTAGAAAGAAAATATGTTAAACATGTGAATAATTGCTTAAATGAGAACGTTCTTATTTGTATATATTGTAAAGGGTCGGTTGCACTGGATATAAAGATAAAAATGTAGTTTCTGTTGTATACACAGATATTACATCGTTGATGTGTATGGAACTTTTCTTTTTTCTTAAAAATTTGAGAAAGCGAATATTGAATATATGTATATTAAATTATTCATATCAATTTTGAAATAATATTTGACCTTTTTGTTCTCTCTCATAGGTATGAAAGACAAGTCATGTATTTTATTGGCGATGAGTCCTTTCTATTTTTCAGGAAATCATCTCATTTTGTCCGTGAGAATCATCTCATTTTGAACTTCCAGTTTGCAATTTCAAAGTATGGATATTCTCGTATTAAGTGAGATGATAGTATATGAAACCGGATCCACATGCTTGTCTTACCTCCGTGTTCTCAAGTACTACAAGCTGAGCATTTCTTTTCATATTATGTTTTCTATGTGGATCTTGATCTGTTTTCAGGCTCTTCTGTTTTCTATTTGTATTATAAAATTTTAAGTCAAAGGGATGATGGGAACCAGGAATGCATGTTTACTCACTGGAGGCACAGTGGCGGAGCTTCACGGGGGGGGGGGGATCACACTTCCCGTAGTGCCGGTGGATTCCCCTGCCCCGCCGATCTATCCACCTCCCCCACACGGGCGCCGCCAAGCCATCCCCTATACGGTACCCTTCCTGATATGGTACCACATTGAAAGGTATATGTGTTGATATGCACCGTAAGAAATAAACACTTCGCTCGATGCCTCCACTAGAGAGAACCAGAGAGCAGCAGCGCCGTATCAGCCGGCCGTCGCAAAGCGGGCGCATGGCCAACCCACCGGTGATGGCAGCGGGCGGCAGCGCTTCGGCGGCCACCTCCGCGCTCCTGACTCTCCACCTCGCCACAGTCCGGCCAGCGCCATCGTGCCTGCTGCTGACGGCCACGGGCAAGCACAAACCAGCGCGCTTCCCCGTCCGGACGCGACTGATGGCCCTTCACGTAGTTCCCCCACAATGGTGCCAGAAAACAGTTGCTAGCCCCTTCGCGTGGCACCTGCGTGAAAAGTAAATGGGTTAGGTTGAGACTCCAAGTGCAGAGTGTATGTAGTAGTGGAAGACAGTTTTCCCCACGTGGGGTGACTCGAGGGTTTAATATCGAACTCTCGGGGAACCAGTATTTCAGGTGTTATCTCCTTATCCTTCTCTTGAGAACCTGCAACAAAATAAATTGTTTTGTGCCCTCAACCTCACCAAGTGGTTGTCAAGCACAAGGTGTGAGAATGATTATAATGTATGCAAGATGTAAAAGTGTTTTTGTATTTTTGGAATTAAAAATGGCAGCAAACAAAAGTCGTGATAAAAGTGTTGGAAAGGTGTTTCTTATGATTAAAAATGGACCGGGGTTCATGGTTTCACAAATGCACTCTCTCTTGATAACGTGGTAGACAATGGAACACTAAAATTAACATGAAAGATGGCAAGACATGGTTTGACAAGTTATTAATAATATGGGCATCACGTCCTAACATAGAGATCTCAAGTATAAGTTGTTCTCTCTCTTATGCTCCACCAAGATGCAAACTAAATCATAACACCTTAGTAATTAAGATAAATCAGAGCATAGCAATAAGTTCAATGACATGAAGTTAAAATAAGAACATGCTAGATCTAGTCATGGAGGTAGTGGCCAAGGTCACATCCACTCTCCGGTAGCATGGTATTTTTGTTTATCCCTAGTGAGGCAACAAGGTAAGGTAGAAAACCCAAGTGGATCGCAAAACTATCTGTCACGTTCACTGCACTAGCCACCCCCCCCCCCCGTTACTCCAACTAATGCACACGTTCCCCCTCACATGCTCTCATAAACATGCTTGATCATGACAAGTAAATAAGAACGGGGTACATAATATGCATCTACTTTCATAACTGAAACAAAACCATTGCAATCTCAAACATGTATTAACTCATAATAAAGATCCACCACAAAGGAATTACATAGATGACCGTAATCATGTTCAGCAGCTCATACGGTACTAATTAGTGAAGCTCATAGAGAGGAGAGATACATAAGTTACTTCCACAAACCCATAGTCCAGGGGTGGACTACTCCCTCTTCATCATGGTGTCGGTGGAGATGTTGTTGGAGGAGAAGGAGACCACACCGGCAGCGCCCCGCCGGAGTTTTCCCTCTCCAATCTTCAGCTCCAGGTCTCTGTTTCGTGGTTTCTCTGTTTCTGCGATGCTCCCCTTCGCGAAAGCCCTGGGGGGGGGTCTATATATAGTCGTTTTTAGGTCAAGACGAAGCTTCGGGAAGAAGGATCGACGGCAGCGGAGGCCCGAGGGCCATTTTGGTGGGTCCCACACGGTCAGGGAATCTGGCCGCGTGAGCCCACCTCTTTCGTCCTTCTGGTCTCCGTTTCTTCGTTTCCTTTGCGCCTACGTTTCGTTCCTTCCAAAAAAAAAAGTGATCCCCGTAAAATCTCAGGTCATTATGATGTGATTTGGTCGCCTGAAACGTAAAAATATAGAAAAATGGGTTTTCTGACAGTGCAGGGTTAATTCCAGAAAGATGGGGAAGTTGTTAATTATCCTCAAAACTCAATATAAATCATGAATATAACCCTTATATGATGCAAATAACATGGAATAACATGTAATAAAATGTAAAGTTCATGTATGCATTCTACATGCATCAGCGACCAGGGCCTGCTCCCGGTCAACGACTCAACGGCGACGCGGAAGAGCTCCTCACCTCACTACACGGTACATCCCTCGAGCCGGCCTCCTCCGCGTGCGTGCCTCGCTCCGCACAGCAGCACCAGCGTGCATCGATCAGCAGCAGCTGCCCACCTACCACATCCACTCCCTCCAATTAATGTACACGTTGCCTTTTTCATGTTTCCTGTAGCGAACGTGATGGAATTGAGCATTGTGGCTGCCTGCTTAGCTCAATCGATGTTGAATGTGTTTATACTTGATGGATGCATGTGCATGAGTTGGAACCTCAGCCACCAGGGATGTTTTCTTGTGTGCCGATAGATCGTGGGCCGGCAACTCGACAGCGTCCTCGGCTTCTCTTTGGCTAAAGACACTACAAATTTGTTTACACTATTTCTTTAATGGTCTTTACTACTTGATACGTCCAAAACGTATCTACTTTCCCGAACACTTTTGCTATTGTTTTACCTCTAACTTGTGTGTTTTGAATACAACTAATGCGGACTAACGCTGTTTTCAGCAGAATTGCCCTGGTGTCTTGTTTTTGTGCAGAAAGTCAACTTTCGGGAAAAACACCAGAAAAGATCGCAAACCTCCTATTTTACCAGAAGACTCACGGAGCCAGAAGGGGAGGCGGAGATGGGCCACGAGTGGCCCAAACCACAGGTGGCGCGGCCAAGGGGCCTGCCGCGCCAGCCTATGAGGAGGGTGACTCGGACACCTCCCCGAGCCCCCCTTTCGACTACTTAACCCTCTCTGACCTAAAACGCGAGGGGGTCGTCCACTTCATCCAGAAACATCACCGTACGCCGCCACCATCGCGAAACCTATTTCGGGGACCAGAAACTCCGTTCTGGCACTCCGCCGGGACGGGGAATTGGAGGAGATCATCGCCATCATCATCACCGACGCTTCTCCATCGACCATCCATGTTTCCCCCATCCATGTGTGAGTAATTCCCTGCTGTAGGCTGAGGGGGATGGTAGGGATTGGATGAGATTGTTCATGTAATAAGTTATAAGATCATTAGGGCATGGTGCCTAGTATCCGTTGTTAGTACTTATTGATGTTGTTGCAACTTGTTGAGCTTAATGCTTGTCACTAGGGCCCGAGTGCCATGATTTCAGATCTGAACATGTTATTGTTTCATAATGATATGCACTGTTTATTGATCATACCTGCAAGTTGTATACACATATTGTTGTCCGGAACCCGAGGTCCCAAAGTGACAATAATTGGGACAGCCGAGGGGAATGGCTGCGATGTGAGGATCACATGTGTTCACGGCGTGTTAATGCTTTGCTCCGGTACTTTATTAAAAGGAGTACCTTAATTACCAGTAGATTCCCTTGAGGCCCGGCTGCCACCGGCTGGTAGGACAGAAGATGTTGTACAAGTTTCTCATTGCGAGCACGTACGACTATATACGGAACACATGCCTATGTTTACTTAGTACTTGGATGCTTTATCATTATTATCTGCAATGCCTATGTCTTGATTATTATATGAGCTATCTTATCCATGCAGCGCCCGTTCATCCATCCCTATGCCTACAGTGTTTTAATCCTACTGTTTACTGCAATCACTACTGCTGTCTCTATTTACTGCTGCTATTATTTCACCGCTACTACTGCTATAAAACTGTTGCTACTGATAATCTGTGTCGAGCAAGACTATTCACAGGTGCAGCTGAATTGACAACTCCGCTGTTAAGGCTCTCAAGTATTCTTTGGCTCCCCTTGTGTCGAATCAATAAATTGGGTTTTACTTCCCTCGAAGACTGTTGCGATCCCCTATACTTGTGGGTCATCAAGACTATTTTCTGGCGCCGTTGCCGGGGAGCATAGCTTTATTTGTGAGTTCACTTGTGATCTATATTGCTCGCTGAAATTTATTCATCATGGGTAAAGCTCGTGATGAGAGGGTCCGTGTATTGCCATCCACTACAAGAAAAGGTACGACACTTAGTACCTCTGCTGCTCTTGACTCACCATCTGTATTGAGTCAACTTGTTACACCACCACAATCTTCACGTGTTGGTACTACTGCTGAATCTGAAATTGCCTCTGATAATATTGATGATGCTTCTACTGTGATTGATGAGAGTATTTCATTAGGTCCACTTTTAGATGCTGCTATTGCTAGTCTAAACAACTTGAAAATACTAGAACACCTAATGGAAGTCCTACTACTCCTGTTTATTCACCTGAGTTAAGGGATTATACTTGTGATGATGATCCTGATGAAACTTATGTGGAACTTGATGATGATTTTATTGATAAATGTAATGCTACTACTGGTGCAAGTAATATTAGAAATTTTCTTGCACAACATGCTGTTAAATACAAGTTGTCACCTGATCCTAAGTTTGCCACTTCTCCTATAAACATTAAAGATAAGGATTATGATTTTTCTCTTGATTTATCTCATATATCTATTGTTGAGAAAACTCCTTTTTGTGGCACTAAGAGTGAAAGTGCTGTAGAGCACATGAATGAGCTCTCTACTTTGAGTGGCTTATTTTCTGATGATATTAAGAAGCGTAGCTATTTTGTTGCTAAGATTTTTCCTTTCTCATTAAAAGATGATGCTAAAGCTTGGTATAACAACTTGTCTCCTGGTTCTATTACTAGTCCTACTGGTTTGCTTAATGTTTTCTTTCAGAAATATTTCCCTGCTAGTGCTCAACATGATGCTTTGCAGAGAATTTATAACTTTGACCAGGAAGATGAAGAGAAACTTCCAGAGGCATGGACAAGGTTTTGCTCTCTTATCAGAGCTCGGCCTGGACATGATTTGGAAAAGCATGATCTACTTGATATATTTTACAGTGGACTAACTATTGAATCTAGAGCATATCTGGATAGTTGTGCTAGTTGTGTTTTCAGGAAAAGAACCCCTGAAGAAGCTGAAGAATTATTGGCTAAAATCAGCCAGAATTATGATGATTGGACTCTACCTGCGCCGACCCCCACACCTACACCGACACCAATATCAAAGAAGAGGGGAGGTATGATTGAATTGAATGATGAAACAATGAGGGAGGCCAAGAAGACTCTCATTGAGAAGGGTATTAAATCTGAAGATGTGAAGAACCTTCCACCTATTGAAGATTTGTGTAAGCCAATTCCTCATCCATCCATAATTGAGGTTCACTCTCTCCACAGGTTCGATGAAGGAGATATTCCCTACTCTAAACCACCTGATCAATGCTTAGATGAATTTGATAATTATGTTATTAAGCAAGATAATTTTAATATGAGAGTAGAGAATCATTTGCATGAAAACTCTCAAGCTATTAGTAAGTTGCATGATATTGTGGAGAGAACCTCCAATGATGTTAAGATGCTTATTAAACATTTCCATATGGTTCAAACTCAAATTGATCAACTCACTAAAGTGCAACAAGACATGTTAGCCAATGCTTCTAAAGAAAAATTAAAACCTGTCTATGTTAGCACTAGAAGTGGAGCTCATACTCAGGATCCTTTATATCCTGAGGGACATCCTAAAAGAATTGAACAAGATTCTCAACTAGCTGAAAATCCAGTTTCTCCTTCTAAGAAAAAGAAGAAGAAGAAACATAAAAATGTTGTAGAATCCTCTGAAACTGTTAATGATCCTAATAGTATATCTATCTCTGATGCTGAAACTGAAAGTGGTAATGAACTTGATAGTGATAAGGATAAAAATGATGCTCTTGATAAAGAAGTTAGTGAAAAGGAACCTGAAAAGCATACTAAAAACACAAAGTACACTAAGGAAGACTTCATTGCTAAGAAACATGGTAATGAAAGGGAACCTTGGGTTCAAAAGCAAATGCCTTTTCCAACTAAGAAACTAAAATCAAAGGAAGAAGAACATTATAATAAATTTTGTGAATGGATGAAACCCTTGTTCTTGCAAATTCCTTTGACTGATGCTATTAAATTGCCTCCTTACTCAAAGTATATGAAAGATATTGTTTCTAACAAGAGGAAAATTCCTAATGAGGAAATTTCTACTATGCTTGCTAATTATTCTTTCAATGGCAAGGTTCCTAAGAAGCTTGGAGATCCAGGTATACCAACCATCCCTTGCTCCATCAAGAATAATTATGTTAGAACTGCTTTATGTGATTTGGGAGCAGGAGTTAGTGTTATGCCTTTTTCTCTCTATAAGAGACTCTATCTTGATAAATTGATACCTACTGATATATCTTTGCAAATGGCTGATAAATCTACTGCTGTTCCTGTTGGCATTTGTGAGGATGTCCCTGTTCAAGTGGCTAACAATTGTTTAATTTTGACTGATTTTGTTGTTCTTGAAATGCCTGAAGATGATAATATGTCTATTATTCTTGGAAGACCTTTTCTAAATACTGCAGGTGCTGTTATTGATTGCAATAAAGGAAAAGTAACTTTCAATGTTAATGATAAAGAACATACTGTTTATTTCCCCAAGAAAGTTGACAAGATTTATGGAGTCAATACCATCTCCAATTTTAAAACTATCAAAGTGGGAAGTATTGATTGCCCTATATATGATCATCAAGAAGGATATCAAAACATTATGATTGGATCCATATCAATACAATACAAGGTAACATGAGTGTTTCATGATGTTTAAATCATTTGTGTCATGTAAATTTATTTGGTGCCAAGACTTGATCAACCTTGTTATCAAATGTATTTGCATACATGAAAGAGCTAAACAGCATTTCTTTCTTCAACTTTGTTTTACCTCCTGTAGTGATAATTAGGTTGCAAAAGTTTAGTTGTTTTGAATTTTAAAAATAATTTTTCTGCCCAAGTTTTATTAATTTAAATATCCAGATTTCATGCAAATTGAAAGTTTTCAAAACTCTGTAAAAATTATACCATTGGTCCTATTTTTCAAAGAGCATCGTGGGAGTGCCTGGTGCTGACCAAGGGGACCCACCATGGGGTCAAACCACATGGTGGCGCGGCTGCCCCTTGGCCGCGCCAGCCACTGAGGTGGGGCACCCTTGGCCCTCCAACAGTTCCCCCACCTACCACTTCTTCCTCTTGCATCACTCAGCTCGTTTTTCTCTCTCACACTCGAGTTTTTGCTGTTCTTCCTCGCGATTTCGATCTCTTTGTTCAGCCCATCTCAGCTGCTGAGATTTGGGGCAATTGCTCTCAGGTATGTGACTCCTCCATGTATCCAAGTAGAATTTTGTTTAGTAAAGTATACCTTGAGTATTTTGCTGCTGTAGGTGACTTGTTAAGTGAGTATGCATGCTTGTTCTATGTTGATATAATCAGTTTTGATGCATGTTTAGTCCTCTAGCAAGTCATATAGTAGTTCCCCTCATTTGTATGCTTCAAAAATCAATTTTTATGATATGTGTTGAAAATTTCAGAAAAGGAAAATGCATAACCACAACTTTGGAGAGGTGTTTGAGAGTGACTCTCAGAGGGTAAGAAGACCCTTGAGGGCATCCACTCGAGTTAGGCGCTCCTATGATGAAGATGTCATTGCACCAAACATTGGAGATGGAGGGGATGATCAAATCCCAAATGCTTCATCCTTTCCATGCATTGAGTTTCTAACTAATGCAGGTTTGCTTGATGACTTCAGGTTTCTCATCCAGAGGGTTGGTTTAACTACTTATATGCAGGATGAGGGTGTCCAACATTATTGGCTCACCAAAACTTTTGTTGAGAGTTTTAAATTCACAAACTCATCTTATGGACCTGTTGTTAAATTTAAGATCTATGATATGCCTGTTACCATGAGTTTGAATGACTTTTGTGCTGCCATAGATATTGCTCCTATAGTGATGTAGCCCTGGTCACGACCATCACCATGTCAAGACCCTCAACACATCCCATGTCGTCATCGAACTCAAAGGTGAACTCATTCCTCTACGAGAACCCATTTCGTGTCCCTTTGGATGGTATACTACTTGAGCTTCTACCCTTTTGCTATGCTAGGTTTGATACGACGAGTACGGACAACCGGGAAGATGCCAAGGAAGCCCAAGACTCAAGTTCATCCAAGGTGTACGCATGGAAGAGGAGGAGGAAGCGCCAAGACGATGAGGAAGAAGAAGACAAGAAGGGAGAAGAAATCCTAGGCGGTGGTACTACCGCCGGGTTAAGCGGTACTACCGCCCCTGGCCCAGTCAGCACGGACACACCCCACGCCGGCGGTACCGCCAGCAGTACCGGCAGCGGTACTGACCGGTACCGAGGACGTGGGATGGGCAACCCTACGCCGGCGGTGCTACCACCACCGCTACCGTCGGAACCCTCCGTCTGGACCTTCATCCGGTACCGCCAGCGCAGCTGGAGCGGTACCACTTGGTACCGGGGGCGTGGGATGAATCGAAGCTCGCCCGCGCTGGTGGTACCACCGGCTATCCCAGCGGTACTACCGCCAGTGCGGGAGCCTGCTCGCTAGATCTGCCGTGAAGCCTTATCCATTCGTCCTTCTTCAGATCTAGACTATAAATAGCACTCCTTGGACTAGATCTAGGGTTAGACTATGATTTGGGAACTAAAGTAGAGCCTTGCTCCTTCTTCTCAAAGTGTCTCTTTCCTCCTATGGAGATGACTCAAGGCCTCCCCATGTGGAGATGAACCAAGGCCTCCCCTTGTGGAGAAGATCCCTGCGTGGATACCAAGGCTCCTCTTGTAGTTTGCTACTTGCCAATCTTTCATCCTAGGGTGATTCTATTGGGTTGGTTGGATTGACCAATTGGACAAACAATCCTAAGAGTAAGGTGTGCTTGGGAGAGAAGGATTGGGGGCTGCCCACGGGGATTTGTTACCAATCGAGTCATGCGGGTTGCTACTTGCTATTTACCCTTGTGTGTTCGATTTCCCCTTTTTTTGTGTCTTCGTTCTTCGCGTGTTCTTCGTGTTCGTCGTTCCCTCCGCACAAATCCGTGAAAATCGGGACCAACCCGCATCATATGGTATCAGAGCTCTAGGTTGACACGGATTTGATTTGTGTTTCCACCGAAATCCACCAAATTTTTCTTCGTTTTTGAGAAATTCGAAAATTTCCACCAAAAATAGCCTTGCCTTGATTCGAGCCGATCTGTCGATTCGTTGCGTTTTTGGTAGTTTTTGTCCATGGATCTGTTGCTTTAGGACCCCCTCCACCTTTGTTTGCGTTCCCTAGCCTTAATTTTGCCAATTTCCCACGGATTCGAGGAAGTTTTGGAGCCCAAAATCGCACAAAATTCGAGCAGAAAAGTTGACAGCGGTACTACCGCCAGCTTAAGCGGTACTACCGCCAGGGCCAAAAATTTCAGAATTTTTCTTCTTTTTCCTCGGTTCGTTTTGGCATTTCCTCTTTGGTTTGAGTCCTTTCTTGGTGTGCCCTACGTCTACGACATCGACAAGCTTCCGCAACAACGCATCATCAACGCCAAGCGACGACGCCACCAAGGACTCGACAATCCCCCACCATCATAATCCGTTGTGAGCCCTTCTTCCTTTGGTGTAACTTGACCTATCGGACTAGCTCGGTTATATTGCGAGGCATTTCACGTGTTGAGTGTTTGTCTTCAAGTATTGGCGAGTGTGTATCGTTAGAGAGCTTGGCACTAGCAAAAGTTGAAGGAATCATCGTCAAAAAGCAAAAATCAAAAAAAAAGAGAAAATAAAAGAATCAAGTGGTGCCAAGTCTCATCTCTTGTAGGTTGCGACAAAGCTAAGACCGCCAAAGTGAGTGTGAGTGTTAACACTTGTGCAAATCCGTTGCCCACAAAAAGCAATTGAGCTAGCGTCCTTCTTGTGTTGGGTGACATTTGAGCACGTAGTCTTCGTTAGGTTGTCTATCTTTGAGTGCTTGCCCTTTGGTCGCCCAACCCCATTATTCGCTTTTGTGTGTGTTTCTTCATCATTTGTGGTTGGAGTTTCTTGGGTAATTTGATCATTGTGGATTTTCTCTACCTTTGACAATATACTTGTCGGCGGGTTTGTTTGTTTCGTTTGCCACTTCATACCTTCCTATCCTCATAAGTGTGTGTGTTGGGTGTTAGAACCGGATACTCTCCTCTCAAGCCACATTATACTTGGGATTTAGTTTGTCTTGGTTTTTCCTTACCACATATCTCACTTGTGCTTGACAAGATGTTTAGGGGAAGTACAAACGGAAGCTCAAGCTCGGAAGAGGACATACATGGTGGAGTTCGCGGTGATCATGACTATTTCACACAAACGGAGTTTGTTGGTCTTCGACACCTTATTCGTGATGGCCTAGGACGATACGAGCACCGTCTTCAGGGTCAAGAGAACAACTTCAACGAACGCATGCATGCGCAAGAAGCATCTATGGAGCGGATGACCGAAGCTATCAACAACCTTGTGCGACAACGCGCTTCTTCTTCATCACGCTCAAGTCGTACAAGGCACACTTCAAGGTCGTCACAAGCAAGGCAAGAGCGTCATGAACCCCGACAAGAACGTCAACATAACCCAAGGCATGACGCCCATGATCGACCTCCGCCTATCATTGAACCACAACATGATCTTCAAGATAAACCAAGGCGCGATGGTCATGAACGACATCGTCATCATGTAGAACACCCACGTTCTCCTCGCTTGAACAATGCCAACACGCATCAAGAGCTACATCGCTCAAATGGTGGACGCCATGAACGCACTCCTTCGCCACCACCTCACCCTAGAGATCGTCGAGCCACTTGGACTCCCATATGGCATGAGGAAGAACGCATATGCGACAATTGCCAAGGCCAAGACCATGGTCCACGAGAATGTCCCAATCTCTCGTGTCCAATATGCGATGGCAATGGTCACATGATGTGGGAGTGCCCAAATGGAGATGAGGGCGACAAGAAGATGGTCGAGAATGGGATTCTCCCTTCGACCACGGAGGCGAGCATGAGCAATTCTATCACATTGGTGGATGTGTTCATTGAGGATGCGTCACTTATGGCATGCACCTTTGGAGGCGATGAGGTCGAGAAGGATGAGCATGGGAGTTTCCCTTCAACCTTGGAGGCGTGTGGAGATGAGGACACCGAGCCTACCCTCATGTGCTTCAATGATGAGATAGCACCAATCCCATGTGAGAATGAGAGCCACTTAGCCCACTTGAGCGAGAGTGAGAGTGAGTTGAGTGCCTCCACCATATGTGAGTTTGAGTGTTTCTATTTTGAGGGAATGAGTGATACACCATGTGAGTTGAGAGAGGTAGTTGATAGGTCAAGTGAGGCCACTTTCCATTCTAACAACTTACCATCTTCCTCTAGTGTGTTCTCTCATTATGTACTAGGTTTCATGCATGATGATGACGCAACCACATGCCTACATCAAGATGAACGGGTCGGCCACATAGAGGACCCTACATCAACACCTACTTCACATGAGAAGGACAACAAAGGTATGGGTGTTGATGTGACCATGATCCCGCTAGTGGACATGACGAATTTTGATTGCTCGCATGCTATGGATGATTTCCTGGCCCCATCATATGATACATTTTTATTCCCATGTGATACTTCCAATGTTGATCATGTGAAATCACCTATTTGTGATGATTTTTCCATAGACATGCCTAGTTATGAGTGTTTCCAATTCTTTCCCGTTGTCAACTCAAACATGACGAACAATTGCTCTTTTCCAATGTTTGCTGACAATAATGATCACGCTTTCCGCATGCTTTGCAACAAATGCTTGCAATTTTCTCCCATTGATGCATGCAACATGTTGAATAATTTCTCTTTCACATGTGTTGTTTGCAACAATGATAACATTCTTGATAATGAGATTGCCCCCATAGCTTTCTTACCTTGTGGAGACTTTTCATTATCTTTGGTGGACCTTGTTCCATCCTTCAATTTGCATAGTAACCATCCACATATGTCATATTTTCCATTTGATTTTGGTGTGGTTGGTGTTGTGCAAATGAAGAGACGCGTCATGATGGATGACGTGTTCATATACCGTGCACATCATTTCTTCATATGGTGTCTTGTGTGTGCCGGTAAAGGCATGCTAATATCAACCGCAATTGAGCATGAGTTGACAATGCGAGCTCTTGAGAGCATACACTTGAGTCGTGGATCGAACCCGACTCTAATACCTTTCCCATGTTTTGCATCAAACAAGTTGACCAATTTCTCTTGCATTTGGTTTATTTGCAAACATGTTTGTGATGTTGGTTTCTCCGATGCAACAACAACAACAACAACAAAGCCTTTTTCCCAAACAAGTTGGGGTAGGCTAGAGTTGAAACCCATAAGATCTCGAAACCAGGTCATGGTTCTGGCACATGGATAGCTAACTTCCACGCAGCCCTATCCATGGCTAGTTCTTTGGTGATATTCCAATCCTTCAGATCTCTCTTAACAGACTCCTCCCATGTCAAGTTTGGCCTACCACGACCCCTCTTAACATTCTCATCCCGCTTTATCCGTCCGGTATGCAATGGCGCTTCCGGAGGCCTACGTTCTATATGACCAAACCATCTTAGACGGTGTTGGACAACCTTCTCTTCAATTGGTGCTACCCCAACTCTCTCACGTATATCATCATTCCTAACCCGGTCCTTTCTTGTGTGGCCACATATCCATCTCAACATGCGCATCTCCGCTACACCTAACTGTTGGATATGTCGTCTCTTGGTCGGCCAACATTCTGCGCCATACAACATCGCAGGTCGAATCGCCGTCCTATAGAACTTGCCTTTTAGCTTTTGTGGCACTTTCCTATCACAGAGGACGCCAGAAGCTTGGCGCCACTTCATCCAACCAGCTTTGATTCGATGACTCACATCTTCATCGATATCACCATCCTTCTGGAGCATAGACCCCAAATATCGGAAGGTGTCTTTCTCAGGTACCACCTGTCCATCAAGCCTAACCTCTTCCTCCTCGTGCCTAGTAGTACTGAAACTGCACCTCATGTACTCAGTTTTGGTTCTACTAAGCCTAAAACCTTTCGATTCTAGAGTCCGCCTCCACAGCTCTAACTTTCTATTAACCCCCGCCCGACTATCGTCAATTAGCACCACATCATCCGCAAAGAGCATACACCATGGGATATCTCCTTGTATATCCCCTGTGACCTCATCCATCACCAAAGTAAAGAGATAAGGGCTCAAGGCTGACCCCTGGTGCAGTCCTATTTTAATTGGAAAGTCATCGGTGTCGCCATCACTTGTTCGAACACTTGTCACAACATTATCATACATATCCTTAATGAGGGTAATGTACTTTGTTGGGACTTTGTGTTTCTCCAAGGCCCACCACATGACATTCCGTGGTATCTTATCATACGCCTTCTCCAAGTCAATGAACACCATATGAAGATCCTTCTTCTTCTCCCTGTATCTCTCCATAAGTTGTCGTACCAAGAAGATGGCTTCCATGGTAGACCTCCCAGGCATGAAACCAAATTGATTTTTGGTCATGCTTGTCAATCTTCTTAAACGGTGCTCAATGACTCTCTCCCATAGCTTCATTGTATGGCTCATCAATTTGATTCCACGGTAATTAGTGCAACTTTGAACATCCCCCTTGTTCTTGAAGATTGGCACTAATGTACTCCGCCTCCATTCTTCGGGCATCTTGTTAGACCGAAAAATAAGGTTGAAAAGTTTAGTTAGCCATACTATCGCTATGTCTCCAAGGCCTCTCCACACCTCGATGGGGATACCATCAGGGCCCATTGCCTTGCCTCCTTTCATCCTCTTCAAAGTCTCCCTAACCTCAGCCTCCTGGATACGCCGCACAAAGCGTCGGCTGGTATCATCAGAGGAATCGTCTAGCTCAATGGTAGAGCTCTCATTCTCTCCATTGAACAGGTCGTCGAAGTACTCTCGCCATCTACGCTTGATCTCTTCGTCCTTCACGAGGAGTTGATCCGCTCCGTCCTTTATGCATTTGACTTGGTTGACATCCCTCGTCTTCCTTTCTCTCGTCTTCGCCATCTTATAGATGTCTCTTTCGCCTTCCTTCGTGTTTAGACGCTGGTAGAGGTCCTCATACGCCCGACCCCTTACCTCGCTCACCGCTCGCTTTGCCGCCTTCTTTGCCCCCTTGTATATCTCCATGTTGGTTGCGCTCCTGTCCAGGTATAGGCGTCTGAAACAGTCCTTCTTCTCCTTAATAGCCTTCTGGACCTCAACGTTCCACCACCAGGTATCCTTAGCATCCCTTCTACTTCCTCTGGTCACCCCAAACTCCTCTGATGCAATCTTCCGAATGCAAGTCGCCATCCTCATCCACATACTGTTTGCATCGCCTCCTTCCTCCCAAGGGCCCTCCTTAAAAACCCTCTCCTTAAAAGCTTGAGCTGCCTCTCCTTTTAATTTCCACCACTTTGTTCTAGCAACTTTTGGGCGCTTATCCCGCTGGACACGAATCCAAAAACGGAAGTCAGCCACCACCAGCTTATGTTGATAGACAACACTCTCTCCAGGTATCGCCTTACAATCAAGGCAAGCGCGTCTATCTTCTCTTCGAGAGAGGACAAAATCAATCTGGCTAGAGTGTTGGCCACTACTGAAAGTCACTAGGTGGGATTCTCTCTTTCTAAAGAGGGTGTTAGCTACGACCATGTCATAGGCTAGGGCGAAGCTTAAGACATCCTCCCCTTCTTGGTTCCTGATGCCATAGCCAAAGCCCCCATGCACCCCTTCAAAACCTGTGTTAGATGTACCCACATGGCCATTGAGGTCTCCTCCTATGAAGAGCTTCTCACCAGTAGGTACTCTCCTAACCAAGTCCTCGAGACCTTCCCAGAACTCTCTCTTGGTGCTCTCGTTGTGGCCTACTTGCGGGGCATACGCGCTGATAACATTGAGAACTAACTCCCCAACAACCAGCTTGACTAGGATAATCCGGTCTCCTTGCCTCTTGACGTCCACTACTCCATCCTTGAGGCTCTTGTTGATCAAGATGCCTACCCCATTTTTGTTTGAGGTTGTCCCCGTGTACCACAGCTTAAAACCGATATCCTCCACCTCCTTCGCCTTCTGTCCCTTCCATTTGGTCTCTTGGACGCATAGGACATCAACACGCCTCCTTATCGCCGTATCAACTAACTCCCGTAACTTGCCCGTCAGGGACCCTACGTTCCAGCTACCTAAGCGGATCCTCCTAGGCTCGGCTAACTTCCTTACCCTCCGCACTCGTCGAGTCAAATGCGAAGACCCTTGCTCATTTTTCACTACACCCGGGCGTCGATGCAGCGCGCCACTAAGGATGCGACGACCCGATCCTTGCTCACTTATCACCGTATCCAGATCAAGATACGGCGCGCCACCAAGGGGGTGGCGGCCCGGCCCTTGCCCATTTGACACCACACCGGGTTCCGATATGGCGCGTCGCTAAGAGGGTTACGCCCCAACGAGGTTCTTTTGGGTTTCATCTCCATAAGAGTGGCTAGGTTTTTTTCCGTTGGCTTGCCAAGCCTATCACAACCCTCCTCCTTTATCCGGGCTTGGGACCAGCTATGCTGAGACAACATAGGCGGAGTTTGTTGGTTTCTCCGATGGCAAGACAAATTTTCCCATCTTTCATATGGATGATTTATGCGTTGCCACATATATAATGAACAATTGTTCTTTTACTTGGCTGGTGTGCAACCATAATGACATTTTGAGCATGTCTTGTCATGAGTGTGTTGGTTTCTACATATTTGGTGTTGCAACAAATATGTCGAAAACTTGCTCTTCCTATGGTTTGTTTGCACCCATGTTGATACTTTGGACATTTTTCATTGTGTGTTTTTGCCAAGTTATCCTCTTATTGCATCAAGGATGATGATAAATTGTTCTTTGCAATGCCTTGTGTGCAATAATGATCATATGTTTCAAAATGAGATAGCTATCATTGCCTTCTCACATTTTCATGGAGTTTTTGTGTTCCCACATTTTGATGATGTTTCGAGAAATTGCTTGCACATTGACCTGGCATATGCTTTGACTTTCTCATATTTGTGTTGTGCTAATGGTGTATTGAACATGAATGGACATGTCATTGATGATATGCTCCTCTATCTTGCACACACATGGTTTGCTTGGTCTTTGATGTTTGTAGGCTTGGTGAATTCAAATTCTTCGACAACACATCTACCTCCTTTGCATGATAATGAAGAGCAAGAGTCGAGGACGACTCTTTTTAAAGGGGGGGAGATGATGTAGCCCTGGTCACGACCATCACCATGCCAAGACCCTCAACACATCCCATGTCGTCATCGAACTCAAAGGTGAACTCATTCCACTACGAGAACCCATTTCGTGTCCCTTTGGATGGTATACTACTTGAGCTTCTACCCTTTTGCAATGCTAGGTTTGATACGACGAGTACGAACAACCGGGAAGATGCCAAGGAAGCCCAAGACTCAAGTTCATCCAAGGTGTACGCATGGAAGAGGAGGAGGAAGCGCCAAGACGATGAGAAAGAAGAAGACAAGAAGGGAGAAGAAATCCCAGGCGGCGGTACTACCGCCGAGTTAAGCGGTACTACCGCCCTGGCCCAGTCAGCACGGACACACCCCACGCCGGCGGTACCGGCAGCGGTACCGACCGGTACCGGGGACGTGGGATGGGCGAACCTACGCCGGCGGTGCTACCGCCACCGCTACCGCCGGAACCCTCCGTCTGGACCTTCATCCGGTACCGCCAGCGGCAGCTGGATCGGTACCACTTGGTACCGGGGGCGTGGGATGAATCGAAGCTCGCCCGCGCTGGCGGTACCACCGGCTATCCCAGCGGTACTACCGCCAGTGCGGGAGCCTGCTCGCCAGATCTGCCGTGAAGCCTTATCCATTCGTCCTTCTTCATATCTAGACTATAAATAGCACTCCTTGGACTAGATCTAGGGTTAGACTATGATTTGGGAACTAAAGTAGAGCCTTGCTCCTTCTTCTCAAAGTGTCTCTTTCCTCCTATGGAGATGACTCAAGGCCTCCCCATGTGGAGATGAACCAAGGCCTCCCCTTGTGGAGAAGATCCCTGCGTGGATACCAAGGCTCCTCTTGTAGTTTGCTACTTGCCAATCTTTCATCCTAGGGTGATTCTATTGGGTTGGTTGGATTGACCAATTGGACAAACAATCCTAAGAGTAAGGTGTGCTTGGGAGAGGAGGATTGGGGGCTGCCCACGGGGATTTGTTACCAATCGAGTCTTGCCGGGTTGCTACTTGCTATTTACCCTTGTGTGTTCGATTTCCCCTTTTTTTGTGTCTTCGTTCTTCGCGTGTTCTTCGTGTTCGTCGTTCCCTCCGCACAAATCCGTGAAAATCGGGACCAACCGGCATCATATAGGTACAGTGAAGAAGATTGAAGGAAACACCCTCGACTTGGTGGAACTTTATCGAGCAATGACCGATGACGATAGCCGCGACGCTCATCGCGGCAAGATAAGGAATATCCAATATCCTGCCATCAAGTATTTTGTTTTCTACCTTGCTACTAGCATTCTTGGTAGGGAAAACACCAGCAACATTTCTAATTATCATCTTGCTTTTCTTGCTGCTGCACTTAATGGTAACACTGCTTACAACCTTGGTGCTCTTATTGCTCGCCGCTTAGCCGCTAAAGGACCCATCTATGGTGGGATTGTTGCGAAGCGTGTTGCTGCTAGTTTTGGTCTTTCTGCGACACCTACTGATGATGTGCTAGCCCCTGTTAGGCTTGATCTTGCAACTATGATAGATCATCAGTTTGCTGCACCAGGCTCTCGCATAGGGAACATTGTTTATAAAGTGTTTTATACTAACGGGGAGGCAACCGAGGTCCCTTTGCCCCAGGCCGATTTGTTTCCTATTCACAGGAGGCCGTGGTCTTACTCCAAGGATGCATTGGAGGAGCAGCTTCGACTGCAAGGTTTTCACCAGCAGCATCAGGAGGAGGAAGAGGCACCTGGTGATCACTACACTGTCACTTATCCTGGTGCGTCGTCAGGCTCGTACCAGGATGAGTACCCTTCTTCATCATATCACGACAGTGGCACATCATGGGGACAGTGGCATTGACCTCCACTTAGGCCAAAAGCCTAAGCTTGGGGGGAGGTATATCGACATCTCACTCATTTACATATCATATCTTGTCGATACTTTGTATATCCATGTTGCAGTTTTCTTTCTTTTTTATTGTTTACCTTTTATTGCTGCATTCCAAAACACAAAAAGACCAAAAATATTTCTGTTGTTTCTCTTCATTTGTTTCTTTAAGTTTCAGTATTAGTTTGCTTAGTTTTAAAATTCGGTTTGTTATTCAAAAATCTAAAAATATTTTGCTTTATTGTTTGTTTCTTTTTGCTCTTGTTTCAAAAACTCGAAAACCCAAAAATATTTGTTGTTTCTTTTTGGTTTTGTATAGTGTTTTCAGAGTTGGACAGCCATCCGTGACTCCGATGGAGCTTGGTTTTCATTCTTATCATTCGAAGCAACACAAGTGAAAAAGCAATAAGGATGATCTACAACAACTCGAGTTGGGGTGAGAGGCTGGTATGAACTCTATTTGTTTTCATTTTTGTACATATACTCATCTATGTGAGCATGCTTAGTTGGTTCATGTGAGGTATATGTCATTTAGTGGATGCTTAGTAGTTCTTGTTCTCTCATGATCGGTCCCAATTTATTAATAGTGGTAGCATGTTATGTTGATGTTTGCTTGCATTGTTCTATTCATAGAGGGTATGACATTGTGGTATCCTCCTCTGAATAATTCATTCGAATTGACTTGGCACATGCTCATGCATGCATATGACTGAAAAACAAAAGTCAATTAAGCCTTGATGATTTATTTTGACTCAGAGTTCTTGTATCACTTTTATGCCTCAATTAATTTCATTTTGTCGCAAGCATGATTATGACGGTTATTGCTCTCTTGATTGTCGCTTCCCAGTCTATTGCTAGCCTTCACTTGTACTGAGCGGGAATGCTGCTCGTGCTTCCAAAACCATGAAAACCAAGTTATTCCAAAGTGTCCACCATAAATACCTATGCATGGCATTTCGAACCATTCAAGTAAATTTTCATGTGCTACCTTTAAAACCTTCAAAGTACTTCTCAATTTGTGTCAATGTTTTATAGCTCATGAGGAAGTATGTGGTGTTTTATCTTTCAATCTTGTCATTCAGACTTTCACCAATGGACTAGTGGCATATACATCCGCTTATCCAATAATTTTGCAAAAAGAGCTGGCAACGGGGTGCCCAGTCCCAATTAATTATAACTTTCATCAATAATTCTCTTCACATGTTTTGCCCTGATTTATCAGTAAGCAACTTAATTTGCAAATAGACACTCCTCCATGGTATGTGAATGTTGGAAGGCACCCGAGGATTCGGTTAGCCATGGCTTGTGCAAGCAAAGGTTGGGGGGAGTGTCACCCATAATGAAACTAAAATACATGTGTAAACAAAAGAGAAGAGGGATGATCTACCTTGCTGGTAGAAATAACATCCTTCATGGGAGCCGCTCTTGAAAGTCTGGTTGACAAGGGGGTTAGAGTACCCACTACCATTCGTTGACAACAACAAACACTTCCCAAAACAATTTTGCTTCTGTTTTAAAAATAAAAAGCTCTAGCACATGATAATCCCTGCTTCCCTCTGCGAAGGGCCAATCTTTTACTTTCATGTTGAGTCACCATCCTTTCTTTGAGCACTTTCTCGAGAGCATAGTTGTCATTCTTAGTGTAATGTGCTTGTCCCAGAATGTGGTTAACTGTGATATAACTTTGATGCTTTTATCTTTGATATCTTTGATTCTAGTCTTCCCATGAACTTCAGAGGTGCCTGGGCATTTATGTTTTGCTGTACAAAAACGGGCAAGCGAGATACCATCTTATCATATCCTATTATGAGCATTACAATCTTGTGAATTAATATGTTTCATGTTTGTCGCTATTAGTATGTTGGTATCTTTTCATAGTTTACATGCCTATTGAGTGACATTATTTGCATTTGCCTCATCTTGAATTGCCTAAGCATTTGTCCATATAGTGAGAATATATGCATCATATGAAGCAAATGTGTTCGTGAAAGTCTTTTATCGCACTCAGTTGTTAACTGAATTGCTTGAGGACAAGCAATAAGCTAAGCTTGGGGGGAGTTGATACGTCCAAAACGTATCTACTTTCCCGAACACTTTTGCTATTGTTTTACCTCTAACTTGTGTGTTTTGAATACAACTAATGCGGACTAACGCTGTTTTCAGCAGAATTGCCCTGGTGTCTTGTTTTTGTGCAGAAAGTCAACTTTCGGGAAAAACACCAGAAAAGATCGCAAACCTCCTATTTTACCAGAAGACTCACGGAGCCAGAAGGGGAGGCGGAGATGGGCCACGAGTGGCCCAAACCACAGGTGGCGCGGCCAAGGGGCCCCGCGCCAGCCATGAGGAGGGCGACTCGGCACCTCCCCGAGCCCCCTTTCGACTACTTAACCCTCTCTGACCTAAAACGCGAGGGGGTCGTCCACTTCATCCAGAAACATCACCGTACGCCGCCACCATCGCGAAACCTATTTCGGGGACCAGAAACTCCGTTCTGGCACTCCGCCGGGACGGGGAATTGGAGGAGATCATCGCCATCATCATCACCGACGCTTCTCCATCGACCATCCATGTTTCCCCCATCCATGTGTGAGTAATTCCCTGCTGTAGGCTGAGGGGGATGGTAGGGATTGGATGAGATTGTTCATGTAATAAGTTATAAGATCATTAGGGCATGGTGCCTAGTATCCGTTGTTAGTACTTATTGATGTTGTTGCAACTTGTTGAGCTTAATGCTTGTCACTAGGGCCCGAGTGCCATGATTTCAGATCTGAACATGTTATTGTTTCATAATGATATGCACTGTTTATTGATCATACCTGCAAGTTGTATACACATATTGTTGTCCGGAACCCGAGGTCCCAAAGTGACAATAATTGGGACAGCCGAGGGGAATGGCTGCGATGTGAGGATCACATGTGTTCACGGCGTGTTAATGCTTTGCTCCGGTACTTTATTAAAAGGAGTACCTTAATTACCAGTAGATTCCCTTGAGGCCCGGCTGCCACCGGCTGGTAGGACAGAAGATGTTGTACAAGTTTCTCATTGCGAGCACGTACGACTATATACGGAACACATGCCTATGTTTACTTAGTACTTGGATGCTTTATCATTATTATCTGCAATGCCTATGTCTTGATTATTATATGAGCTATCTTATCCATGCAGCGCCCGTTCATCCATCCCTATGCCTACAGTGTTTTAATCCTACTGTTTACTGCAATCACTACTGCTGTCTCTATTTACTGCTGCTATTATTTCACCGCTACTACTGCTATAAAACTGTTGCTACTGATAATCTGTGTCGAGCAAGACTATTCACAGGTGCAGCTGAATTGACAACTCCGCTGTTAAGGCTCTCAAGTATTCTTTGGCTCCCCTTGTGTCGAATCAATAAATTGGGTTTTACTTCCCTCGAAGACTGTTGCGATCCCCTATACTTCTGGGTCATCACTACTCACTCTGTTTCTATATGTAAGGTGTATATTTTTGGCTTGGAAAGTAAAACAGGCTCGTGGACGGGAAAATTGCAACGTTTTGGAGGGAATTATCTCTAGCCATTTGATGTTGGAAAAAGGAGTTTGCATTTCATAAGAGAACATAATCAAATACCTCAAATAAGTTTTTTAGATGAGTGGTGAAACACAATACATATTATATTCTGCATTAAAAAACAAATACACCTATATATATATATATATATATATATATATATATATATGAACGGAGGGAGTACTTTTGTACTTCACTACTATTAAAACAGTAAACATGTTCGGGATACATTAAATTTGTGCCGTTCAATATCTGATCAACGACCCAGATCGCTTCAATGTTTGACAACTCAACACATTTTTTTATTTTCGTGAATATTACAGAGATTGCCACCGCTAAAATAAACATGTTCGGGATACATTAAATTTGTACCGTTCAATATCTGAGCAACGACCCAGATCGCTCCAATGTTTGACAACTCAGCACACCTTTTCGTTTTTGTGAATATTACAGAGATTGCCACCGCTAAAATAAACTTAGCTCGATGCCTCCACTAGAGAGAACCAGAGAGCAGCAGCGCGGCATCAGCCGGCCATCGCAAAGCGGGCGCATGGCCAACCCACCGGTGATGGCAGCGGGCGGCAGCGCTCCAGTGGCCACCTCCGCGCTCCTGACTCTCCACCTCGCCACAGTCCGGCCAGCGACATCGTGCGTGCTGCTGACGGCCACGGGCCAGCACAAACCAGCGCGCTTCCCCGTCCAGACGCGACCAGGGCCTGCTCCCAGTCAACGACTCAACGGCGACGCGGAAGAGCTCCTCACCTCACTACACGGTACATCCCTCGAGCCGGTCTCCTCCGCGTGCGCGCCTCACTCCGCACAGCAGCACCAGCGTGCATCAATCAGCAGCAGCTGCCCACCTACCACATCCACTCCCTCGAATTAATGTACACGTTGCCTTTTTCATGTTTCCTGTAGCGAACGTGATGGAATTGAGCATTGTGGCTGCCTGCTTAGCTCAATCGATGTTGAATGTGTTTATACTTGATGGATGCATGTGCACGAGTTGGAACCTCAGCCACCAGGGATGTTTTCTTGTGTGTCGACAACGTCCTCGGCTTCTCTTTGCCTAAAGACACTACAAATTTGTTTACACTATTTCTTTAATGGTCTTTACTACTCACTCTGTTTCTATATGTAAGATGTATATTTTTGGCTTGGAAAGTAAAACAGGCTCGTGGACAGGAAAAATGCAACGTTTTGGAGGGAATTATCTCTAGCCATTTGATGTTGGAAAAAGGAGTTTGCATTTCATAAGAGAACATAATCAAATCCCTCAAATAAGTTTTTCAGATGAGTGGTGAAACACAATACATATTATATTCTGCATTAAAAAACAAATACACCTTTTTATATATATGAATCGGAGGGAGTACTTTTGTACTTCTGATTATTATGGTAGAAATTCTAATAATAAACAACTCAAACCTCTACCAAATATTATGAATCATTATCATTTATCATTTTCTTGTTGATGTGATTTAAAATAATTTCCTATTGTGATATACACATCTCGAAAAATGGGCACCAAGAAGAAGAAATATTTTCCTTGTAGAACCTACAGCTTGGAACACCTGTTTTGTTAGACTTTGCTTAAATTTGCAATGCATGGCCAAGTCGGCTTATGTTGACAACTTCCTGATGATCAGTTTTCTTGGTTAATTGAAGGACGGCTTGGAACACCTGTTTTGTTAGACTTTGCTTAAATTTGCAATGCATGGCCAAGTCGGCTTATGTTGACAACTTCCTGATGATCAGTTTTCTTGGTTAATTGAAGGACTGGATAACATGTGGTGGTCCTAAATGCCAGCACTACTCGTGCGGCGGACTCATTTACCGGACATTTTGTGAACCAGACACAAAGTGATGATTGAAGTTATAGTAATGTATTCAAATTTTGAGTTTTACCTTAATGTTGTTATAGTATATTGTAGAATTGTAATTCTTCTAAAAGCGATATAAATAATGTCAACTACTACACATAAATGTAATGAGCACATAAATTATGTTTTTCCAATAATGTATAAAATAGTAATAGGAAAAGTTGACAATCAGCCCTTCTTGATGAAAACACTGAGCAAATAAATGATTACTTTTGGCTTATTAAGAATTATTTATGTACATCAATATTTATTAAAATCAGACTAATTTTTGTGTATGTATCGCTTGCCACGTGCATTGTACGTGCAATATTTCATACTTGTAAATTGCTCATGTAGTTGTTAAAACGTGCGTTGCTAATATGGAATTATTGAAGCCCAACAAGGCCAATATGGAATTCTTAAATTTTTAAGGTTGACACCCCCATCGATCAAATCCCAGTTCAGCCACTGTCTAGATGCACATCTAGCACATCAAGATGAAGTAATTCCTTCAATATTTGTATTCTCCATATTATAGCAGCAAAGTGGAGTTAATCCTCCACAATCTTGTGATGTTTATGAAGAAGACAACGGCAATAAATGAAGGCCAAATACTAGATGTTCATAATCTAAATAGCACGAACAATCACAAACTTCACCGTGGGCACTCCGCATGATTCTCGGTAGATAATACTGTTGTATACATTGAGATTGTTTTCTTAATTTTACACGTGATTCCCTAATGTTTCTAATGAATTTCCCTCCATAAATTACCTAAGCGACAGTAAGCATATATTTTCACTACAATTTTTTTTCATGATGTTATACATAATGTATCCTCATTATACCATCAGCCACGCAATCGAGCTTCGTTTCCTCCTCCTATGGAGTCCTGTAAGTCGATGTCGGAAAGCAATATTATTTATCCCTTCTATGTTAGTTTTGTCTTTCTTCTCCACGATGAAGATTGTCCCATAGAATAAAAGTCTCAGATGTCTATCCCAATTTCTAGTGTGACAATTATGGCCGACATTGCTAACTAAGAGCAAGTTCAATACTCCCTCCGTTTTTATTTAGTTCGCGTTTTAGGTTTTTTCAAAGTCATACTTTTCAAAGTTTGACCAATTATATATGAAAAAAATATCAACATCCATAATATGAAATATATATAATATAAAAATAGATCTTATGAAGATTCTAATAATGCTAAAATTTTGGTGTAAGAATTTATATTTTTTTCTATATATTTGGTCAAACTTTACAAAGTTTGACTTTGACTAAACCCAGAACGCAAACTAATTATAAATGGAGGGAGTAGTAGAGCCATCGGCGGGCTATAATGCAATGCCATGCCATTTATAGCCAACCATATAATCAACATGTATAATAGTGAGCTATAACATGTGTTACTTTATTGAGACATGGTCCATCTCCCAATCTCACAAAGTGCATAGGAGCACGTGCTGCATCTAGCTCTAGCATGAGGGCCCATCTCCCTTCTCTCCTCCTTTCTCCTCCATGTCACCAAAGAAATGTTATTTTAACCCTTACAACCTACTTTAAATATCTCATATGTTTTGGACTTTTGGTACAAGAGATTGCGGTTTCGCCAAGTGTCATCCCGACACTTTGGCTTATCTTGGTAGCGTTAGACTAACCACAACAGGAGTATCATAGGTGGTATTATGCATGCCATGTCGGCAAAAATCTGACGTGTCACTGTAACTAATGATGAGAGAGGTGATTGAAAGGGCATGGCGCCCCCATGTGTGGTTTTGGTAATTAATGACAATCCCTATGGAATAATGGTTGCATTGAGTTATACTTGTAGTGTTTGTCCATAGACCATGCTTGAACTCCATATGTTGGATTCAAGGTTGATGCCATGAATATATTGATATAATGAAGTTTTTGGCATCAAGATCATCGAGGTGTATGGATATATACTTGATATGATCAAGAAGAAGAGTATGTGATGACCAAGTTGGTATTCGAGGAGTTATCCGATGATTGGTCATATGTGAGTTGAGCATATCGCAAGTATGTCTTGAAGAAAAGGATTATGTGACCATTCATGATTATCTTCAAGACATCATCTATTGAAAAGAGAAGAAAAGATACAAGGTTGATCAAGATTTTGATCAACTCACAAAGCTAAAAGATGTACCAAGTGGGATCACGTATCTCTTGGTATGGTAAGCAATTGTCCATATAGTTTTGTGAACTAATCCATGATATGTGTGTGTCATTTCTATGTGTGGTTAGGTATCTTTCTATGGGCTTGCATCAAATGAAGATTTCATATAGCCCATAAAGGATGACGTCAAGTGGTGATCGTCATCAAGCTTGAGTTGTGCAAGTTCAAGAGAAGTATCTCGAAGATATCATATACTTGAACCTTGCCACCCATTTGAAGATAATGGTCAAGTGAAAATATGCCGATGAGAGGCTCTCCCATAGTGGAGCATGGGGGAGCAATATTTGAGTCTCCACCAAACGAAGTGCAATCAAGAAAGGTGGTCCACTTGAAAAGATCAAGATCATCAACATCTAGCTCAAGTGGAATGCGCAAGGCAAAGGAATGATAGGGTTTCTATTTTACCGGTCTCGTGGTGCTAGTTGGGAGACCGGGTTATAGGATAGATAGCGTACTATCAAGAGGGGCTCTCGACTAAAGCTTAAGCGTATCAGTTGGAGAGAGCTCAAACCTTTGCATACTTGGCATCATCATCTTTCTTGGTTCTTATTTTGTTTTTCTCCTAGTTGGGTTTTGGTGCTCGTCGTGATCTTCATGACAAGCCCAAGTTCTTCGAAAACGGATTTTGGTTTGAAAACTTGTTGCGTTTTCGTGTTGGAAATATTATCGGTTTACCCGTGAGGAAAGTTCCACACCTTCTCATGTGTGTCAACTTAACTCTATTTATGGTTCTTAATATTTCCACTTTTTGTAGGCCTTCTCCTTGTTACCTTTCCAACAAAATTGGTTTCACCTAATTTGGAGTTCAAACGAGAAAGTTATTGAGTTTGCAGTTTTGCTGTTTCTGTCAAGATTTGCTCAAGCAAGGGAATCGGATTATCCGGTCCTAGCCGACTTGGATTATCCGATTCTCAAGATTGCTCGAATTCGGTTAAGGACTTTAAAAACAATGCATACTGGAGTTTTTCAGAATATCCGATCAAGGCTGATTCGGAATGTCCGATTCTCAAGCTTTCTCTCGAATTCTGCTAAGGACTTTAAAAGCAACCAGTTCTGGGGAGTACTGAAGTTTTCCGGAATATCCGATTCTAGCTGATTCGGATTATCCGGTGGAATCGGATTATCTGATCCCTACTTATATCGGAATATCCGATTCCCCTGGCAGCAACGGCTCTTTTTCTGGGAGGGGTATAAATACCCCTCCACCTACCTCCAGCCAGCCAGCTTTGCTGAGCACGAAATTCACCTCCATTGTTGACCTCCTTGAGCTTAGCTATCTCTCAATCCCTCCATGATTCTTGCCTCCATTTAGTGGGAAAAGAGAGAGATCTAGATCTATTGTTCCACCAATCCATCTCTCCTCTAAGGGAGGGGAAGCATTTGGATCTAGATCTTGGAGTTCCATTTGTTGAGTTCTTCTTTGTTCTTCCTCTCTTCTCCCCCCAATAGCATTAGTTGCTTTTGTGGGATTTGAGAGTGAAGAATTTTGAGCACTTCTTGTGTTCTTGCCCATTGCACCGGTTGCATCGGTTTGAGTTCTCCACGGTGATACGTGAAAATCGAAGTTGAGAAGCTTGTTACTCTTGGGTACTTGGGGTGCCCTAGAGCTGTCCTCTTGGGTACTTGGAGTGCCCTAGACGGTCCTTGTCGATATCGGAGTTTTGGTGGCTCGCGGGATAGTTGGGAGCCTCCAATTAAGTTGTGGAGTCGCGCCCCAACCTTGTGTTTCTTGTGGCTTTGAGAGCCGCAGGAATTCGGTGAGAGCTTCCAATTAAGTTGTGGAGTGTGCCTCATCCTTGTACGGGTTCGGTGACCACCCTCAAGTGTCACATAGTGGTTCGTGGCACTCCGCATTGGTGGAGGCACGGAGGAGATTACGGTGTGCCATTTGACGGCTATTCGGGGATCACTTTGTGAATCCACACCGCTCCAACGGAGACTAGCTTCCATTGGGAAGTGAACTTCGGGATAAATCATCGTCTCCAAGTGCCTCAGTATTTCTATACCCGAGCTTCTTACTTATGCAATTTACTTTGTGATAGCCATCGAGCTTGAAGTAATATATCTTGCTATCACCTAGTTGTATATCTTGTTTAGCATAAGTTGTTGGTGCACATAGGTAAACCTAGCTTGTTTAGGTTTTGTGCTTGATAAATTAAACGCTAGTTTTATTCCGCATTTATTCAAGCCTAAACCGTAAAGAATTTTAAATCGCCTATTCACCCCCCCTAGGCGACATCCGTGTCCTTTCAGTGATAATGATATCATAGGTAGATACCGTAACATAACGGATTCCAATGCAAAATGTGTCTACAACCTAATAAATGCAGTATTATATAATACCACACATATGTTACTACCCATTGTGAAAGTAGTAACATAGACTATTATCATATGTATGATACTAGTATATGATACTCCCCATTGTGACTAGTCTTAGTGGCAATGATACTGTTATGTGTGGGCGTGTGGCTTGGTCAAATGCTCTTTTTTTATTTGCAGCTTGATATTTCCATCTAGTTCGGCAGACACCGCATGCAAGGTCAAATACTCTCTTTTTTTGAACCTTCAAACTTAGTCAAATTTTGCATGTTTGATCTTCTACAAAAGCTGAAATAAGAGATGACGTCTAAAAGTTCTATGACATTTTTTGGCCATCATTTTTTTGACCTGTTTGATCTGATGTGATCTACATAGCTATGTTATTAATGAAGTTCTACTACGTGGCTTGAAAGTTGAAATGAGAACTAACCTGTGATTGGATGGCTAGGGTGGTTGTATCCCAGTCCATCAGAATTCAAACCCTAGATTTGATATTGGTGTTTCTCATTAAAATTAGATTATTCTTCAGTTTGAGACGACGTTCCCGTTAACAGCAAGCGACTGTGACTTCGTCAATTTCAAGACCTGACCGTCGGCTTGGTATTTAAGAAAGGTGAGTGTACGTGTATGCGTTTATATGGATGCGTGTATGCGCGTGTATATAAACGTCTGTGTGTTTCGGAAATTTTTTCTTTAAAGTTGAAATCTCATCACTACTATATATAAAAGCTTGAAGAGCCGCAGCACTGTAGCGTGTACAGTAGCTGCAGTGTCTGCGCCACAGTAGCCTTTTTTGTGTGCAGAATTCGCGTTCTCCAAAAATTATATACATAAAATATATGCGTGCCGACGAGTAAGTTCCATTCCCGTGATCGGTTTTGAGTTTGATCGAGTCTAGCTCCTTAATTTCGGATCCAGATTCGCACAAATATTTGACAAAATTTGTCAAATTTGCAGCACTCGGTCATCCATTTGAATTTTCATTTCACAAGTAGATGTATATCACCCTACATAAATCGGCCCTCGGAATAAAACTTTCTCCAAAAAAGACCCCGCTCGCCACTATTTCGCAGAAAAGGACTTACGTTTTCCTAAAAATTATAAATCGGCCTCCGGCCAAAAATATAAATTGGCCCTCCAGAATAATTTTTTTTGGAAAAAAAGCCCCGCTCGCCACTTTTGCAGAAAAGCCCACGTATTTTCCAAAATCGGCCTCCCAGAATAAAAACGCGTGGTTATTTTACGGAAATGTCCTTGCGTTCTCCATATATTACAAACTAACTACTATCCTACTATATATAATGGCGCGAAGCGTCCGAGAACTGTAGCTACTGTAACATTATGTTTTAAACTTTTTATATCAACGGACATAAATATATACATTTCTCTTCAAACTTTAAATTCGTTGCATTTTATACCGTGCAAAAAAGACAAATTCTGACAGATTTCAAAATTTCATTAATCTTCAAAATTAGTTAACTAAAAAAAGATATTTTTAAACGGTACCAAATAATGATTTTCGCCAGGCAAATTTGTTACACTGTAACAGTAGGTACAATACCTACAGTGTTACTGTAGCATGCTACAGCAGTCGGTTTTTTTTCCCAAAACCGCCAGAAAAATTATACATGAAAAATTTACACGTCGACGAGTAGGTTCCATCCCCGTGATCAGTTTCGAGTTTGGTCGACTCCAACTCATTAATTTGTGATCCAGATTTGCACAAATATTTGTCGAGTTTTGTCCAATTCGTCGCGCTCGGTCACCCGTTTGAATTTTCTTTTCACAAATAGATGGATATCACCTTCCCAAACAATTTTCGTGTTTTAACCTTACTATTTTGACAGACATATAGATATGCACTTTGGTCGCCGCTTTTTCGCAGTAAAGCCCTACCGTTTTCCAAAAAACCATACTACTATATATAATAGCTGGACGGATTTGCGCCCTCTCAGGCGCCCGGGCACTGTAACGCCGCACACCTGGGCGAGAAAAATATAACAAACATATCAACACGAACACAAAAATAAACATTGCCTATTTATGGCATATGATCAAATTCCAACATTTGAATATTTTAAAATTTTAGATGCATTTCACATCTTAACATTCAAAAAACGTAAAGAAGAAATCACATACGAATAACTTCTCACTATTAACAATTTTAAAATTCTAACAATTTACAAATGTAATTTTTTTTAAATTTTTTTGATACATTAAAATCTGAACAACTTTTGAATGTGAACGTTTTGAAATTTAAATTTTTTACTCCACGATATTTACAAACGTGACAAATATGTCAACATGAACACAAAAAAGAAAAATTGCTCACTACTTATGGCATATGATCAAATTTCAAAATTGAATACTTCAAAATTTTGAATGCCTTCCAAAACTAAGCATTTCATAAACGTAAATACAATTCAAATATGGATAACTCCCAAATTTTAACAAATTTTCAAATTCGATCAATTTATAAATGTAAACTTTTTCCCAGTTCCAACAGATCTAAGTCTGAACAATTTTAGAGTGCGGGCATTTTCAAATTTGATTTTTTCACACCACGGTATTTCTTCTTCTAAACTATTTCTAAAATATGCACAATTTTTAACCATAAACTTTCTTTCCATTCCAATAATTTCCAAGTATGCACGATTTTTAAATGTACACAAATTAAAATTTTAATTTTACCACACGTGCACGACACACAAAGTTGAATATTTCAAAAATTAAATGCCTCTCAAATCTAACCATTTTGTAAATGTAAAAAAAAGAAAAAAAATCTGAATAATTTTCTAATTTGAACAAATTTCAAAATCTAAGCAATTTTTAAACGTAATTTTTTTTTGCATTCCAACAATTTCAACTCTTCAAATTTTTTAAATGTCAGCATTTCAACATTTGAATTTTTACCACACATACGCGGCATACGCCGCGCTAAGTTACCTAGTAAACAGCAATCGACTGCTAACTGTATTTGTGTGTCCGAGGTAGGTGGTACACAAGAGGCGGCGCCACCACCAACTCAGACACTTGTCACTTTCACAGCCCAGCTCGCTCCAAGCCCTGAATCCTGTCCGTCCATCACGCTGCACGCACTCCAACGCACAGCCCGCCGGCCGCACCGCTCCTCTTGTCCTTGACCTCCTCCCTCGCCGTCTGCCCCTCCCCTCTTTTGGTCAGATCAAAATCGAGCCTGCCCATCTCCACTCCATTTCCCTCCCCCCGAGGCCGCCGCCGCGACCTGAGAGCACACGCACGCACCATGTGGCGCCGCCTCCAAACGCTCGCCCCGGCCGTCCGCCGCGCTGCAGCCGCAGCCGCAGCCGGCGCGGCCCCCACCCCCGCCACCGCCTGGGCTGCTCCACTCTCCACGGCGGCCGCTGCCTTCCGCCGAACCACTCCGCTCTCGTCCGGTAATGCCCTATTCTCCCTCTCCAGATCTCGTTTTCCCGGCGGTTCCCGTCGCTGATCGGATGGTGGATTGGTGTGTTCCTGCAGATGACAAACCGGCGGCGACGCGTGTGGAGGACATCATGCCCATAGCCACGGGGCATGAGCGCGAGGAGCTCGAGGCGGAGCTCCAGGTGAGACGGATTGTGCCTTGGGGTTTGGAAATTTCGGCTGGACCTGCCCCGTTCGGTTTGGCCTTTGGCCCTGGGAATGGGTTCTGATTTCTCGATCTGGTTGTGGTTTCGCAGGGGAAGAAGCGCTTTGACATGGATCCTCCTGTCGGCCCCTTTGGTACCAAGGTGAGGTGCTTATATTAGGTTTATCTTGGTTTTCATTGTT
This sequence comes from Poa pratensis, assembly GCA_947311845.1. NCBI lineage: Eukaryota > Viridiplantae > Streptophyta > Magnoliopsida > Poales > Poaceae > Poa > Poa pratensis. Next base: position 42,497,518 of record CAMZMU010000071.1, on the reverse strand, counting down.
ACCGTTCCACTGCGATCATACATGCCGGCTCCGTTTAGGTTCATTGGAATACTTTACTGTCTAGTTTTTTGAAATGAGTGGGTTGTATAGTGCATTTATCTTCACAGTAATGTTGCCTGATGCATTATAGAGAATTCGTCATATTTTCATCATCCATTAGTGTAGAAACTTGTGCTCTTATCTAATGGAAGGGTTGTTTTCCTTTTCTTTCGTTGCTTGTGTACACTAGCATCAAAGGTCGTTTATGCCACTATTTCAAATGATCGTCTTTTACCCCTGGATTCACTTGTAATACGTAAGGCTGTAAGCCCTCGTCGCAGGAAATAAATTGAACTTCTTGCGTAATGCATTGAGTACTGGCTCATTATCTTATGCATTTTTCGGTTGCATATAGATATGCCGGGCTAAAAACATGATTTTTTTTACACTATTAAGCAGTGTAATGTAAACTCTTTTAATCATGTCTCAGACAGTCATACAATAAGAGTTAATGTTTTTCCCAGCTAGCACAGTTTTATATGGTTATGATTGGAACAAGGTTCAAGAATGCGCTTCTAGGTACTCGCTTAAGCGCGCCTGTGCGCTTGTCAGAGGAAAAACCCCTTGCCTTGGCCCTATGCGGTGGATTAGGTTGCTGGTGATCTGCTCCCCCGGTGGCGGTGGCGGGGGAGGAGAGGTGGAGGCGGGAAAGGTGATGCAGCTGCGGATAATGAGCTGCACCGCCGCCATTGTCGCTGTCGATGTGTGCGTAGAAGGTAGCAGGTGAGTGAAAGAGACATAGGACAGTAGATGGATGACTCATATTAGAGCATATATACGGTTTAGAATGTTTTTTTTAAATTTGACGGTTTAGAGTGGGTTGGTAAGCTAGGGTCTCATAATGGGCCTTATTAGATCAGGTATGTTGCACGAAGGAGAGGAGGAGCACGGCCCCAAATCGTCGCCTCTGCTGTCACTCCTTTTTTTGACCTCCCAGCCCTGCTGCTCATCTTGCTCTTGCCTCCTCTATGCTTTTGCTGCGACCTCTCACCTTTGCTGCTCATCTTCTTCTTGGTTTTCTGTCCTGCAACCTCGTCCAGCCTATCAGCAGCTCTCCTGTACAGTGTCCTTACGGAACTCGTAGGGAACGCCTAAGTGAGGTAGGCTCTAGCCTCTAGGCAGTGTAAAAATGCGTAGAGCTTTTTTAACTTTGGATTGGAACTCACCTTTAATATGGGTTTGGTTTCTTTTCCAAGTGGAAGATTATGAATACTTGTCATAGTATGTCCTTGTAATTTTCTTAAGGCTCTAGCTGCAGTCTGCAAGCCAACTGATATATAATTTCTGTTCTAAGTTGATTACCTGATGTAAACGACAGTTAACAGGAACCCTCTCCAGCATGGTTTTTAAGGTGTCTCTACAGCGACGCTTAGGTGATAGAGCCCCCCTCCCCCCAGCGCCTTGGAATTTAGTCCGCTTTAGGCGCCAATTGGTTTCACAGCGGGGGTAAAACACCTTAGGACGCCTTACCGCCTTAAAACCCATACTGTCCAGATACCACCTCCCAAATTGAAGGGTCACCTCGAATGTGGGGCCACGTGTGTAGTGTTCCTCAGCAAGCTACGACCTCCGTTCCTAAATATAATATGTTTTGGTTGGCTAAAATAGCCTACCAAAACGTCTTATATTCTGGGACAGAGGTAGTAGTTTGAACACGCGTAGATAACATTAACAAATCTGAGTTCATGACCCCTTTACGGAGCTATATATACTTGAACAGCAAATTATGTAGGTTGTTCACAATCAAGCACAACAACACGCACACATAGTTTCAGCAGACATGGCACATTGCAGCAGCACGCTGCAGGCTCCACGGCAACATAATTTGGAACAGCAAGAATTGGGCCGCAAGTTATCGACAGGAGGCTCAACCAGCCAAATATAAGGCCCAAAGAAATAAGTAAAAGACCATAGTACTGTGTCACACAAGTGATACTGCAAGCAGGGCCATAGGCAGTGGTGGCATCCCCTTCCCTAACTCTTCTCTTTTATCTTTTCTAAGTGCACGCAAAAGGACTCCTTTTCTGAAGGTGACGATGTCAATCTCTTGAGCAGCAGCAACAAAGGACCAGCATGGTGAAAGGGCAGAGGGAGAATGCGCTGAAACTTTTGTGGTGTAAATCCCCAAGGAAAACCGTGAAATCCAGTGTAGCCAGATGATGCTGTGTGAGAGAGGCAATATTTGGGCCAGCCCAAATTTTACGGCTGCATCAAGTCCCTTATTTAATTTATTGTATTATGGAGTTAGGATTTTCATTGGTTATCATGTATACCATATTTGAACCCTATCTCACCGAATTTGCAAACCATGTATACCACCATTGAACTCAGTTCATATTAAGTGATGATCATGAACCGAGTGAACTGAGAACCTGGCAACTATGGTGTTGCATTTTAAAATTGAATAAATTTGGAAATTCAAATAAATTGGGGCCTGCGAGATATTAGGGTTTTAAATTGAGCCTTTATGCAATACTTTTTTCTGCAGTTTCAGAATTTACCGAACTTATTTGCATATTCAGACACCTTTCTGAGTTTATTACACTTGTTGGATGTGAGGGATGGGGTCATGCTAGATCTTGTGTCACATATTCCTTTTACTTTACCTGCTAATTCTGTGTGCTCACGTGATCTTTAATCTGTTACTTTGATGTTTGTCTGCCTTTCCCTTTTCTGTTTCCTTTTGCTGATAGAAAATTGGGAGCAGATAAGTTCTCTATATTCCTTGTGTGTGCGTGTGTCTATCTATTGTTTCAAATTTTAAGTTACAGTTTCCATTGCATTACCTAGTTGGTGGTTATAGTATTCAATGCGTGCTTCATTCTAGAAGATAACATATTGTCTGATCAGAAGCTCAGAACCCCTAAGGAATTGAACCATTTTTCTTGTTAACTTCAGTACCAGCCAGTAAGTACTTTGTGCTGTATTGTTAATCATTTCGCTATGATTCATTATCTGCAGGAGGAACCAGCTGTCATTGAGTCATACTTTAACAAGAGAATAGTTGGTTGCCCAGGTGGTGAAGGAGGTAAGCCATTGTGGAACTGCTCTACACAGCTACATGTGGCAAGACTTGTATAACACTTACGGTGGCTGGTCTATTTGCAGAGGATGAGCATGACGTCGTATGGTTCTGGTTGAAAAAAGATGAACCACATGAATGCCCAGTCTGCTCACAATACTTTACGGTAATTTGACATGTTAATTTAATTCACGCATTTGGTGACTAATTTGTCTTCTGAACATAGGACATGACTGCCAAGCTGTGTTGGTCTGTTAGTGTTAAGCTGTTCATTAACGGATGTTTTGCTGCTTGCTTCGTCCAGCTTAAGGTCATTGGTGAGGGTGGAGATCCAGATGGGCATGATGACGATGATGACGGTCATCACCACTAAGGATGATGCCTTTTGGTTCTGAAAATAAGAATTTGATGAGGCATATGATATCGTTTACGCTTTCTAGCACCAGACTGCTCCACGGCATCCTTGTTTATGAATATACATTTGGCCATCAAGCAGGTGGTAGTTTTCGCCTTAGATTTTTTTGTTGAAGCAAAACCTTTTTCTGGATTTGACCAGTGCATGTGTTATGAAGCATCATCGAATAAAAGATGAGTGCAGGGATTTTTGCTTTTGCTACCTAGTGGCCATCGGGTGTGATGGACCTGACCTATTCAATCATGCAAGAATTTATGTTGTGCTGTCTAGTGTGATGGGCAGTTTGTGAACTTTCCTACTCCCTCCGATCCATATTAGTGGGCACAACTTTGTCTAGATGCACATGTATCTAGTCTAAATACTTAACTAGATACATATGAATTTAGACAAAGCTATGCCCATTAATATGGATCGGAGGGAGTATTAAATTAACAGTTTCTTGTCGATCGCCTTGCTGCTGAAACAGCATTAGGTCATCTTCACACATAATTTCCATGTTGTTATTCTGGCGTCCTGCTACAAAGCCATACCAGGTTGCTAATGAGTACATTTGGCATTCTCTACACTACCGTTTCGTCGTGATCATTGTTTATCAAAATCGCCTTGGATAAAGCCATAGGGCCTGACACTTTACGTGATCATGATTTCCATGGCACGACACTTTATCCCACCTTGATCAATAAGAAGAGTATGAAGGGGCACTTGGATCGAGATCGAATGGCATTCCCTTTACATTTCCAAGGTCAGTACAGTCTTGTCCATAAGGAATGGTAGTCGATTAACGAATAGTCCATATCTTCTTTCGCAATGCGAGATTTGCTAATCCCAGGCGAGAAGCTGCATAAATTTCCAGACACGAGAGACATGCAACCCTTGGATAAGAATAAGATACCAGCAGCATTTCGCACAAGTTGTGAACTCTCAGATAAAGAAGTCGCCTGCTCTGTTCCTCTTCAGTTAGCCGTCGCCGCCAGACGTCTGTTGGTTCACAAGCTCGGTTTCGAGTTTCTGCGAACCAAGAGATGATGTTGGCCTATGCTGACTAGGCAATCCGAAATCAACTGTTCGGTTACGGCCAAACCGAGGGCGCAATATGTATGAAAATGTTTAATTTCACACAATATTAGTGAAATTTCTGAAAAAAGTAATATTTTAAATAATAATTCTACCCCGTTCTTTTCTGATCACCTTTTCTGCAAATATCTTTTCACATGACAAAAGAGACACTGCTCCTCCTGAGGCTCAGCCATCCACAAAGAAGAAGATAACAGAGAGTAGTCTTGTCCATGATTTCGTACCACCACCAAGTACATCATCAGCTCAGTACCTGCAAGGCAAGATCGCAGAAGCTACCAAGCGTCTTTTTTTTTTTTTGAACAGGAGCTACCAAGCGTCGACACACGTCAAGTTTTCCACAAACGACGATGGCGCCGCGCCACGGTGAATCCCAGAAACGGCGAGAACCAATGCCCTGGGTGAGTTGAGTGTGACGGCGGCGCTGAATTTGGCAGCTCTATAGCAGCGCGGTCGCTACCTGTTAAAGGAAAAATGTCCCCCTAGACGAACGGGCGCCGTAGAGACCAAATGTTCCGCCTGCCTAGGCTACGCACCGTAGGTGGCAGTGGCAGCGGATCCGATCGGCCGCCGCGGCCACGGCCAAGACGACGGCGACACGCGCCGCACCGGAATTCGGATTCGTGCCTAGGTAGGTGGCCTCTCAGCCTCAACTCTGAAGTGAAAATCGAATAACATGGAGTCCTAGTAGTACGTAGTTCGTCTGTTTCACAAACAGTGCCGTCTAGCTGTTCGATGTTATTCCTCCTTGGCTCACTAGGCCCTTTTTTCCCCTTTCCAGCCGATGGATGGGATGGAAAGACGGACGCAAGCAAGCTTGTCAGGTTCTCCAAGTAATTTCAGCTTCTGAGTGCAAGGTTTTCATGATCGAATCCACGATACACGCTGGATTTCCAGCTGCTGAGTGCAAGGTTGTCACGATCGTGATACGGGGAACGCCCTCGGTTCCTAGCTGTTCTATGCACTGAGTGCAAGGTTGTCACGATCTTGCTGCGGGTACGCCCTTGGTTCGTAGCCGTTGTATGGGCTCTTGACTTTGGTGGCTGACAATATGTGTACCAGCCACTCTGCATTGACATTTACACCATGCTGTTGTCTTAACGTTTCAGAACAAAAAGCAAGGGGAAAGGAAGAAGATTATTATGCTTGGATTCCCCTATTCCGTAAGCTTCGAGATAGTATGCTGATGATTCAGATGAGCAGCAAATAGACGCAGAAAGAATGGCGCCAGGAGACACGAAAATTCTCACGGCATCTCGTGCCACATATCTTAATCGGATGATGTTGGCCTATGCTGACTGCTATAGTTTCTACCAGTGCTTCGGATTACAACCAAGGTATGAAATTTCATCATGTCCTGTCGGAAACTTTTTCTTTTTAGGGAGAGAAGCCATACCAGAAACTTAAGTGGTAACAACAACAACAACAACAACAAAGCCTTTTTTTTTCCCAAACAAGTTGGGGTAGGCAAAATGCGGGCTGCTGGAATCGAACACAGAACCTCATAATCAACTACATGAGTCCTCAACCAGTAGGGTAGAGGCAAGTACTTAAGTGGTAAATGAGATAAAATCGCTTTTCCCATTGCTTTCGAATATATTAGTATACCCATACATATCATCATATTCTGTCTGGTACTTTTTGCTAATCCAGTGCACTACGACAAAGGTGTTCCTGCAATAGGGAATGAAACTTGTAGTGGCAGCTTTCCGCAACTTAAACTCACTGAATGCTGGCAGAATGTGGCAGCAAAGGAGAACATAGAGTGGCTGCAGACCTGCAGCCATGGATAGAATAAAATCAGACTTTTTTCTGAAACTTTGTTATGTGTACTCATGTGAATGCTCGTTGAAGTTAAAAGTATTATATTAGCAGCTTCGATCTCATATTTTATTTTACTTCATATGCAATAATATTTTTCAAACAACTACTTTTGTTCCAGATTATTCGAGGTTCATCAGAGGATAAGTTCTGCACTAAAATTTGCTTTAAATACCTTTTTCCTTCGCACAGACTCTTTCAGAAAGGTCACTGTGTAAACACTGATTCAAAAGTACGCATTGTATGCTAAACAATAAAAGCAAAAAATTAAGTAGTGAAAGACAGTACGGAACGTGTTACTAAATGAATTTCAGGTGAAATCGTGGCAATTGCAACTGGCAGGAGGATTTTGAGTTGTTAGATGACATTATTCTTTTTGGAACGATAGTGGCCTCAAATGTCTCTTTATTTTTTGCATTGTTCCTTCTTGCATTTTGATCGCTGACTTTTGTTAGTTAGGACTTGATGTGGACTCAATTCATACAGTAATTCATTATTCCTTACCTTGTTTCATTGAGTGGGAGATGATGAATACCTAACAACATTCGTGGCTTATGAGAAAGAAATTCATAAGTATTCCTGTGAGAAATCCATGGAACCACACTGCGCATGAGCATGTATTGTGTTGTTATACGTTGCAGATCCACAAAATATCATATGTAGCACCGTGGCAAAATTTTCTTACAAAATCATGGGTTCCAGACAGCCTTAGAGATGAAATCTTCACATTTTCTTGTTTACTTCCGCAGCAGCAAAGCTTTACTTCAAGCTGACATGTGGTTCTGAATCTTGTCGAAATATGTGATATTTGAAATATTAATGTTTGTATCCCAGACAGCCTAGGAGATGAATCTTCACCCTCCTGTTAATTTTGGTATCAGCAAATCTCTACTTCAAACTGACATGGTTCTGAATATTGTCAAAATATGTCATCTGTGAAATAGTAATGTTTGCTAAGACATATCATACCGTATCCGCGTCAACTAGATTGTTCGAGAGAAACGTCAACTAAGTTTGAAATGCACATATGATGTTTCCATAAAGTTATACAATATTGGTGCAATTTTCGTTTGCTGTTCCTAGTAGCCGACAAAATGTGTACACTTTTCGGCAAAGAGAACTGTTGATATTTCACTCGTGCAGCCTACTTTTCATAATATATTCTTTTAATAGATTTTTTTTGGATGCTTCACGTTTCATATAGAAGCAATATATTCTAAATAAGGAATATGCAGGCTCCAAGCACTATGACACAACACAATCATGGCCTATAATATCCAGGAAGGAGTAAAAATTAGCTAGTTCATAACCATATATCTAAAACAAAACTTCATAGCCCCTATGCAACCCCTATTCTCTCCAGCAAGGTAGGGACAAAAAACACATTTAGCTCACATAATTTAGCCTGAGCTGTCCCCCCATATATAATTAATCTCAGTGGATAGAAAACTGCAGGGCTAGTGCATATGGTTCCTTATGTAGTGCGACACAAGAAGAAAAATTAGGTGAAAATCCTCTGCATTATTCTCCTATCACATACCCTAAGGGGTTAGTTTAGATTTGACTTATAAGTTTGTTTAATCCCTCTTAAATTTGGATCGTCGAGAGGGGATCAAAGCCTACCACTATTCTGAATTTTGAAAGCTATGCTGCACCATTTGTAAAAGTGGATTCACTTTCTTGCTAGCAGGATCCAAGAATAGCAGAGTTTGTTATAAAAGCTGACGTCAAAGGGGGAAAAGGATGCTGAGGAGGAATATTTGGGCCGATCGGCGATGTAAACATGACGGGATTTATAATGGTGATGTAATTACCACGGAGGAAAAGCAGCAGAAGTGTGCGAAAATTCTTTGAGGCGGATCCTTGTAGTTCCTCTCAGTTTACAATTTACAGGTACTGTTGCACTACACTACATGCTTGTGTTGAGCAGTTCTCTTTGCTGTACTACAGCATCAATACCGTCTTGAATAATGCCTCCATTTGCTAATGCAGTTGTACCAAGTTTGTTAGATATCTGCCTGTGTCACTGTCTATACCTCATGAGATATTTCTGGAATCTTCCCTGCTGCAGTCTGCAGAATTCTGCACTGTATCTGCCTAGCAAATGAAACTGTACCACTTTCCATTGAGTTCCACGTTGAATTGCACCTTGAACTATACTGCAAAAAAAAGCTGCTGCGTGCTTTTGTCCTTTTGAGCTAAATAGGGTTCTGTTCAAAAGGATCTCCTTGTCAATTTAATTTCCATATTTTCAGTTCCATGCCGAATCATACCTGAAATTCTGAAAACAATTCATTTTTTCAGAGTTTAAGTGCAGTGCTGAACTGCACCTTATATAAATACTTATTTCCGGGGTTCCAATTCATTGTTCCACTGCGCCTCAACCTCTGATGATATTATCTCCAACAGTTTTTATATTTCAGTACAGTATCTAACCGTGCCTTAAATTACTGAAAATGCTATTTTATTTCAGTTCCACTTCGAGTTCAGTGTCGAAACATGTTTGAAATTCTACTCCAAATCCTGATATTTATGGCGAGTTACAATCAAGTGTCGGACTGCACCTTAAGATCTACTCCCTCCGTTCGGAAAAGGATGTCACAAAAATGAACTATAGATAGACCATTTTTGTGACATCCTTTTCCGAACAGAGGGTGTAGTAAATATTCTATTTACTTTTATAATTTCAGTTTCTTTCATACCGCACCCTGAAATTTATAACCACCCCTCCTAGCCAGCCAACCAATACTTGGTTCTCACCTTAACGCCAGTTTGGATGAGAGGTATTTCTCTATACAGTTTCGATGTGCTGAGTAGACTAATATTTCTCTCGGAGCTTCAGTTCATTTTGAATTGACACTAGTGAAAATGTCCATAACTCCTGTGTCTCTGTGCATTTAAATCTATTGATACTTTTGATGGCAGTGTTACAGTAATGCGGAAAAACGACAAACCTCTTCCAAGAATAGGTGCCGTATGTTTTCCCTTTTCCTGCTAAATATGGGTTTCGCTTAGGTGAACCTTCCCTTAGCACCGAATCAGTGAAGCATTCATTGTCTTTATTTTAGTTTTCTTTTGTCTAGAGAAAGAAAAGAAAACGATAGTTATTCTTATTCCTTGTCATTTCGACTAAGGTTATATGTATATGATCTTTGGTGTTGTGATGCCAAATTAGTGGGCATTATAACACCTTATCATGAATAACGCTGATGACAAAAACTGGTTAGGAATCGGCTAAAAGGGTCCTAAGTAATATTTTTATACCTGGATTCCCTCTCCACTTCCAAGGATGCATATATTCTCCTGTGAGCAGCGCCAGAGGGAGGGCCTATGGTTCATCCTAAGCTCAGTTAGAATACATAATTTGGAACTTGATTAGCACTATACCTATGTGTTATGGAGCAGTTAAGGCGAAGCCAAAGACCTACCACTACGAGTCCACTTTGTTAAACACGGTTAGGTTTTACCCAGGTACAGTACATTTGAGGTGCTAGAAAATGATAATTGCTTAATTAAAGTCCAAAATTGCTGAAGCCTACAGCTGAACCCAGCCGGTCAAAAAAACCCAGCCTTTTCTTACGTCCTAACACTATTTTTTGTTTGTTTTAACAATACCTCCTAACACTAAACGTGATTCTTATGTTAAAACACTAAACCTAATAAGCTTGCCCATCTATCAGTTGATTCGTCACGTCCTGGCCTGTGGCTTGTGAGGACAACGATGGAGCTTCCATGCCGGTCCACGAGCCATGACGCCCCCTATTCTTGGCGACGATGTAGTCAAGGTTTTCATGAGAATGGACAAATGGATCTCGGGCTACAAGGACCTCTTTATTTTGACAATTTTGAAAACCACATTTTAATTTTTTTAAAAATTCTGAAAACAATCCCGGATATAGAAAATGTTGTATTGTACCAACGCGTAAAATCTCAGCAAGAAATATCTTATATTTTAGAATGCGCAAAAATGACAAAGATTGACAACTGAAAGTAGTGACCAGTGCAAAATTTAAACTCTTTCCAAATCTGTCAAATTTTATTATTTTTGTGTAGCCCAAAATATGAATAATTTAGATTTAGATTTTGTAGTTGGAAGAATACAACATTATCTACATCTAGGATTTTTTCCAGATTTGTTTGAAACTTGGAAATATGATTTTCAAAAATTTCAAAATAAAGGGCTCCCCATAGCCCGAGCTCCATTTGTGGTTTCCTAGGTATTCATGGTTTATAAACACATGGAGATTTGTAATGTTGAAGCTTGAAAGGATATTTCTATCCCTATATGTTTTGATGTTTGTTGACAACACAATAAGCGGACTAATTGTGTGCTAAAAGACTTATAGGTACATCTTATATTTTCACACATGATGGTGGGATTTCTCCTCTACAAGCGTCAAGCGAGAAATTGTACTTTTCCTAGTTTTACTTTATAGGAAAACCGTACTATCAAGAGGGGGATCCGGTGTGGAGGTTTGGGCGGAATCAATCTTATCTACATGTTTTGCACAAACCAAATATGCACACCACAACCATCCCATTGCCTGAAAATGCTCTGTTTGGCACACCTTTCCTGGCTCCGGTAGTACCGGATGAAACGACCCTGTAGTACCGAGCTCGCTCGGTAGTACCGGACTTGGTACCAAGCCAGGTACCGGCGAACGCCAAACGGTACTGGTTCTGAGGAAATTCGTACGCGGTAGTACCGGAAATAATTCCGGTAGTACCGACCGTGCGCACTCCGGTAGTACCGGTGGAAACTCCGGTAGTACCGGGCGTGCGCGTCGCCTGGTCAAAATGCGCCTGTTGACTGCTGTTTTCTGCCGTTCGGTAGTACCGGTCCATTTGTTCCGGTAGTACCGCGTGTCTGCAGAAAACTGGCCAACGGCCATATTTTTGTGTGGAGCTATATATACTAGTCTTCTTCTCCAAAGAAGCTAGGCTTTGAAAAATCTCTCTCCACCATTGTTACAAAGCTTCAACCTTCAAGATCTCTCACTCCATCGGTCTAAACACCTTCATACTTTGAGGAGTGACAGAGGAGGTCTTGATCTACACTTCCACCAACGCAATTTCGATTCCCCCCACTAATCCCTAGCGGATCTTGTTACCTCTTAGATTCGTTGAACCCTAGACGGAAGTTGTGTTCTTCGTGGCTTTGGTAGCCACGGGGAAAAGCCAAGAGCCTCCAATTGAGTTATGGATGCGTGCCTTGGCCTTGTGATTCTTCTGGCTTTGGGAGCCGCGGGAATTTGGTGAGAGCCTCCAATTCGGTTGTGGAGTGTGCCTCATCCTTATAAAGGTTTGTTGCCGACCTCGAGGGCATCATATAGTGACTCGTGGAACTCCTCATCGGAGGATAACACGAGGGAGATACGGTGTGCCATATCAAGGCTATTCGGGGCTCACTTGTGACCCCACACCGCTCCAACGAAGACGTAGCTTCCATTGGGAAGTGAACTTCGGGAATCATCTCCGCGTCACCGTGTGGTTATCTCTTAACCTTCCTTTACTTGTATTGCTAGCTTAACTTGTTTAGAATATATTGCTAGCTTATCATTTGCTCATCATATAGGATTGTTCACCTAGTTGCATATCTAGAGAACTTATATTTGAGCAATTCCCCAATTTGATTAAAAGAAAAAGAAAATTTGTAGTTGCCTATTCACCCCCCCTAGTCAACCTACTCGATCCTTTCAATTGGTATCAGAGCGAGGTCTCTTTATTAAGGGCTTAACAGCCTAAAGAGGAGGATGGCTAGCGAGGAGGAGTTAAAACTTGCTAAGGAACTACAAGAGAAAAATGATCAAGAACAACTTGAGAAAGAACTAAGTGATGCGGGATAACCCTACCCGATGATGATGCCCCGGTCACCATGAATGCCATGATTAAACTCTTTGGGTTCATGAAAGGCAAAATGGTGGACGAGGTGTATACTTGGGTCACTAATAATCAAAATGCCTCCCCATCAACCGGTGCCCCTATCGTTGAGGTCTTGGTTGATAAGGATAACAAAGAGCAACCTAAAACTAGTGAGAAGCCCCCTCTTAACTTTGCTCCACCTACTTCATATCTCACTTAAGTTCCACCCACCCAACCTCATATAACCAACCTAAGTAGGCCACCTCCTAAATTTGATAATACTCGTTATTTCACTTGGAAAAATCTATGGAGTCTTATTTTCGCAGCTCGTCGGTGCATCTTTGGAGGGTGGTTCTAAATGGTTACAACCCGGGTGATCCCACCAACTTGACAAGGCAAGAAGAGATTGATGAACAACTTGATGCAAACGCCAAGTACATCCTTGAGAGTGCCATGACCGCCCATGATGAAGATCAAGTGCGGAATCTCAAACCCACCAAGGAGGCTTGGGATTTTCTCGCATCGGTATATGAAGGAAATGAGGGCATTCAACGCTCCAACGACGCCATCCTTCAACATCAAGTGGACAACTTCATCATGCTAGAAGAAGAGACACCATTGGATCTCTTCCGAAGACTCACCAAGCTTGTTGTGATATGTAGAGAAAATGGAAAGAAAGATATGAATGATGAATGTGTCAAATCCAAGTTCCTTAAGACCATTGTCCCATATGAAAGGACAAGGATACCGCCTAGAGGGGGGGGGTGAATAGGCGATTAAAACTTTTCCGGTTTAGGCTTGCTAATTGCGGAATAAAACTAGGTGTTTAAATTAACAAGCCAACAACCTAAATAAACTAGGCTCACCTATGTGCACCAACAACTTATGCTAAGCAATACAAGCAACAAGGTGATAGCAATATAGAATACTTCAAGCACGAAGGTTATCACAATGTAAAGTGCATAAGTAAAGAGCTCGGGTATAGAATAAACCGAGTCACGTGGAGACGAGGATGTATTCCCGAGTTCCTCCTTCTTAGGGAGTACGTCTCGTTGGAGAGGTGTGAGGCACCACAAAGGTCGACCTCAACGCCACAAAGGCTCACCCTATTCTCCGATGAACCGCAGCACAAAGGTTTGGTTCACCTTCCACTACCGGAATCCTTCGAGGCGGAAATCCGGAGCCTTTCAACAACGATCCGGGGCACAACCCACAACGGGATTGGGGGCTCCCGAACAGCTACAAGTGACCACACAAGGGTCTCAACCACCACACGGGCGTCTAGGGTCCAAGGACCCAAGAGTAACAAGTTCACAAGCTTTCAACTTCCACGAATCCTCGTGGAGAGCACACCGATGCACCAAATGCAAAAGGCAAGAGCACAAGTGCTCAAATCCTTCACTCTCAAATCCCACCACAAGCAACTAATGCTTATGGGGGGAGAAGAGAGGAAGAACAAAGTAGGAGAAACACCAGGAATTCCAAGATCAAGATCTACTAGGTTCCCCTCACTTAGAGGAGAGATGGATTGGTGGAAATATAGATCTAGATCTCCTCTCTCAAATCCCTCAAAGATATGCAAGAATCATGGGAGGAAATGGGAGAGGGGCAAGCTTTCCAAGGTCAACAATGGTGGGGGAGAGAGAGAAAAACGTGCTGTGAAAAACTTGGGCTCTTTGGGGAAGAAGGGGCCTTTTATAGGTCTCCCAAAATAGAGCCGTTGCGGGAAAACTGCTTAGACCGGAGACTCCGGTCTGCTAGACCGGAGACTCCGGGGTCACTCCGGGGTCACTCCGGACCCCCCATCCGAGGCTGCCATCCTGAGGAGCGAAAAAGGAACGCGCAGACCGTAGACTCCGGTCTGGGACCGGAGACTCCGGCCAGGAAAAAAACTACAGCAACACCGAACACGAAAACGAAGATAACTTGAGCATCCGAACTCCGTTTTCGATGATCTTTGGCTCGTTGGAATCGTAACGAAGAGCTTTACAAGATAATGCAGAGAAACATCATAGTCCAATAATGGAGGATAAAACCAAATGGGGAAAGGTTAGACCTCTCGATAAAAGAACAACCGATAAAACCTCCAAACCAAAACCGCAATATGTTTCTCATTCGGACTCCGTTTTCTATGATCTTGGGCTTGTTTGAAAGATATTCACAAACACAACAAGATTATGAATATACACATCATATTCCATCATGTGAGGAGGAAACCATAAGTGGAGAGTTTGACCTCTCTTAGAAAAGACAAACCGGTAAAACCTCCAACATCAAAAACACCACAAGATATTCAAATGAAATCCGTTTTTGATGAATTAGAGCTTGGTATGGAGATGAACACAAGCTCTAAATCCTCACATGGATAAAAGCCAAATAAGAACCAAGAAAGATGAAATGCCGAGTATGCAAATGTTTGAGCTCTCCACAAAGGTACGATCAAGTTACTCACTTGAGAGCCCCTCTTGATAGTACGCCGTCTATCCTATAACCCGGTCTCTCACTAACACCACGAGACCGGTAAAATAGAAAACCTATCAAGATCATATCTTTGCCTTGCGCATTCCACTTGAGCTTGATGATGACGATCTTGATCTCTTCAAGTGGACCACTTTTCTTGATTGCGCTTGCTAGCACATGCTTGATGAAGACTTCTCCAAATGCTCCCCCATACACCAAGATGGGAGAACCTTGCTAAGCTCCGTCTTCATGAATCCACTTGCACTTCATCTTCTTATCTTGATATATATGATGGCTTGAAGATAAACATGAAGTTCACTCAATCTTCTTTTCCAAGCCATGCTTGCAATAAGTTCAACTCTTCACATGACCATTCTTCATATAAACCCTTGGATGGAACCTTGGTCAGCATGTAATCTTCTAGAGTCCAACACATGAACTCCAATCTTTTCCTATGGACAAGATCTACAAGTATATTTCAATGCAAATATTAGTCCATAAGGATTGTCATTAATTACCAAAACCACGCATGGGGCAACACATGCCCTTTCAATCTCCCCCATTTTGGTAATTGATGACAATCCCTTTTACGAGGGTTTATATAATGAATTAAGCAACCATGCAACACAAAGAGCACGGATGCAAGAGCATGAAAGGCAAATGCTTAAGAACGAAACTAAAGCATAACACCAAATTCCCTTAAACCCTCTAAACTTCTCCCCCATTGGCATCGATTGCCGAAATGGGAGGAAAATTTAGAAGACCAATATAGTAAGAGCTCCCCCATAATGTGTGCATTTCTCATAATATGAGTGAAATCAAATGCACATATCCAATGATGAATATATGGAGGGAGATCAAACTATATCGAGGATCCAAAAGTTGCAAAAGAATATCAAATTGAAAGGTACTTCAACAAAAGAAGTAACCAATCAAATGATCCGAAGAAGTGTTCTAAAAATCAAGAGGGAACTCCCCAAGGTACGTGCACAAAGTAGGATTTTCATTTTAATATGTTGTGCACAACATGGAATCCTCACTCTCTCCTAGATAATTTTGAACACAAGCAAAAGAGAAGCAAATAGGTCCACAAGCTTATTAAGATGCAAAAGCATGCCAAAAGAAAAACAAAGCTTATGCCTTTTAGAAACCACCAAAGAAGCAAGAGCAATAAAAGGTGGCCACTAACAAAATGGAATACCAAATAAAGATGTAACTACTCTCATGTGTATAAGTTTCTAAGTAGACATCAATCATGAGATATAAGTCCACAAAGAAACATGCACACACAAAGTAGATACTACGGTGAAGAACATGATATCCAAGTGGAGGTTATATATATACCAATAAGATCATTGCTTAAAAGCATAGCACAAAGCTGAATTTTATCTTAAAGGGATATAGATGAACTTCCACCACACACTCATCATAGCATCAAAAATATCCACAAGGGATAAGGTGATAAATGGGATGCTCCGAGAAAGATAACAAGTATTGCAAAAGGCAAATAATTTTGAAGAAACATCAACATTGCATATGCGAGACACAGAGTAGAAAGTGCTAGATTAACATATTTGGGATTGGTGAATCAATAAAATGATTATGTATATTCCCCTTGATATGTAATCATCCCGGCTTTCTCACATTTGCAATAAAGTTGTTTTGCAAGAACCAAATGAATTGCAACAAGAGAAATCCATGCCAAGATACAACCTACACAAGGTTGAAAGCTAGAGAGTATGCATGAGGTAGATACTTGTTACCGAGATAGCATTGTTGATGTAGAAGATAAGAGTTCACGATCATCCGAGCTTGGCTCCAATAAGCACATGGTGAAAACACCTTCCTTGTAAATGAGACAAGCTCCCAATGCATCTCCAAAGTACCTAAAACCAATTCAAGTACAAAATGGTTCCCAAACTTATTGGGCCCAAGTAGTTAGAGCAACTACAATACATAGGACAAACTCCACATAAATATGTGCATATTGATATGAAATTGAATTTCATGCACATCTTAGCCATTTAGGATTTGATGGAGTTTATCCTATATATTGGATCAACGAAAGTAAGCATGCCATAAGATATACATATAGTAAATATGCATGCACAAGACTTTCAAGAACCAAAAGAGATACACTTTGGACAAAACACCAATTAAACCAAGAAGGCACACACAAGTGTGACAAGAAAACGAATTGCCCAAATTATATCAAAAGACTCAAATCAACATATGATTGAAGAGACCACTTTGAAACGATACCAAATGAAAGCAAGAAACCAATTGAAGAAAATACCATTAAATAATAAACCAAACCCTCTACACTTTTCATGATGGCACAAAGTACCAAGACGAAAAATGTTTGTCTTCCAAAGAGACACGTCATCGGGATTAAATACCAATTGAAGACAACTAATGTTCAAAAGCATATAGGATTGCTCCCCCAAGATATGTGCATTATTTATGATCTTGCATTTGAATACAAAATGCACATAAATGGGATAATTACTCTCCACACATATTATTGAAACACTAGTCATGCTCAAGAAAAGCAATAAGATGCAAAACCAATTTAAAGAATGATGTTCTACTCAATGTAGGATAGCTTTCCCAAGAATAGTGCATTATCAAGAAGTATAACTTTTGAATGTAAATGCACAAGATTGGGATCATTGCTTTTCCTAACTCAAGAAAGCATAAAACAAATTTTGAGTAGAGCAACAAGGATCCAAAAGATACAAGGATGACAAGAGGATTTAGATCAAACCAAGTGTTTGGCAATAAAAAGGCAATTCAAAGCAAGAGACAAAATGAAGATGGTCTACTAATTCCACCACAATTATGAGTATCACTTGTCATGGACAAGGAGTATATATGTAAATATTTCTCGGTGGTATCAGAATAAAAAGATAGATAGACATTCTTGATAGCTTCAATATTCACGCGATCATGCAAAGCCACTACAAAGAGTACCTTGAAGCAATCGATTTCCCAAAAGGATATGTGAACATATTTGGGGAAAACCGTATCAAGAATGTCCATCACAAACAAGATCCAAAAGATTGATTAAACCAAATCATTTTACCAAAAATGGAACTTGTTTGAGCAACATGCCACATAGGAATAAGATAATTAGCAATATCAATTCTAGGTGGCAATACCTCACATGTTCACATTTTCTAGGCTTGTAATATGCACATAGCTTATTACTCCCCCATAATGTGATAATCCATTTATTTTAAAACAAGAGGCAAACAAAACCAACTCGAGAAATTAATGGACATTATAGAATTTGAATTTCTCATGAGCATGACATACCACATAGAGAATAGATAATATTGATATATCAACACTAAGTGGTATTCCTCATGTATACACATTTTTAGGATTGTGAAGTGCACGAAGCACATCACTCCCCCAAAATGGATAGTCCATTAATCTCTCAAAAGAGAGCCAACAAGATAAGATATCAAATAAAAGCAATAAGGCTCAACACAAGTAAATGGTGTGCAAACCAACATACATACTTGATTCTCAAGATAAGTAAGTAGAGAGCACAACACATACAAACACTAGCAAGGTACAAAACCTAACACATGCAAGGGTGCAAGCAACTTTCAATGTATATATGATTTAAATAAAAGTTACCGCAAGGAGGAACATTGGATATGAGATAGAACAATATAATCCAAATGACTTGACTTGAGAGAATATAATTGATGAAGATCCCTTAATTCTTCATAGTGTAGCCAAGTCTCCAATGCCCAACAACACCTATTGATCAAGTTTTAGCTTGTTGGTCCCCAACCAAGTTGGGTCCTAAGAGGTTAGTCACAATAGGTTTGGCAACCCAAATGGTTCTTTTCTTGACACCACTTTGAGTACCAACATATTTGGCAAACACATTGCCAACCTTATCCTTCCGAAGAGAATAATCATCATTAATAATAATGGGGTTGGATAAGGTACCATTTGTGCATGAAGAAGCAACGTGACCCTTCTCACGGCATAGGTAGCAACATCTACTTCCTCCTCTCTTCTTAGTTGGAGTCTTGACTTGAGGAGGGGTAGCTTGATTCTTCTTGGGAAGAGGCCGTTCTTCAACTTGAGGAACTTGAGTTTGAACTTGAGGCTTCTTCCCTTGTTGCTTCTCACTAAGAGCCTTCTTCTTCAAAGGGCAAGATCTAACATGGTGCCCTTCAACTTTGCACTTGAAGCAAACAATCTTGGCCGAATCTTGACTTGTTCTTGGCCCTTGTTCTTCTTGTTATACTTGGACTTGATCTTAATATTGGAGTTGAATCCAAGTCCACTCTTGTCATTGGGGCGTCTTTGAACACTCAACATATTGTCAAGTGTAGAATCCCCAACATGACGCTTTTCCAAGTCTTTCTTCAAAGAAGTGACTTGGGCCTTGAGCTCATTTAATTCTTCTACATGGTTAGTATCAACACAAATACTAGAGGAAGTAGAAGCTTCATTGTTAGAGCAACAAGGCATGAAAGTAATTCATCACAAGATGTAGCAACATTGTGAGTGGATGAATTACTAGGACTAGCACATGGCAATAAAGCATTTTAGTAGAAGTTGTGCCTTTGTCCACATGAGGCTCACAAGATGTTACCTTTGACATAATAGCCTCATGAGCTAACTTTAGCTTAGCATAGGATGCTAGAAGATCATCATTAGAGCTAGATAGCTTTTCATGACTTTCTTCCAATTTCCTATACTTGCTAGTTAGCAACTCAAGTTGAGCCCTTAGCTCAACATTCTCCTTCAAAATAGATGCTTCACAAGAAGTGGAGTTAGTAGCACAAGCATCATTACATTAGAAATGGAAGAAGACAACTTGGCAAGCTCATCACTTTTAGATAGTTGAGTTTGGAGTTGATCATGAGACTTGATAAGGAGAGAGTGTTCACTTTCTAAAGCCTTATGAGTTTTGTCAAGTCTCTCTATATCCTCAATTAGTCTAGCATTGCCAACACCAAATTCAACCTTTTCCTTTTTAAGCACTTTATATTTAGCAATAGCATGATCTCTTTCCTTAATGATTTTAGCAATAATAAGATCATTTGATTCATCAAGAGATTCAAGTTTTCTTCAAGAGACACTCGAAGCTCTTGCTCTTCCTCAAGGGCATTCATTAAGGATGCCTTTTCATCGGCATCCTCTCTCTCAATTTGACATTTCTCGAGAAATTGAGTTTCCAAGTCCTCAATGATTTCCCTACTCTTAATAGCATAAACAATGATTTCACTTAGAGGAGGGATAGCTTTGCTACCTTTGGGGAGAGCACCAAATACCATCTCACCCTTCTTTGTTATGGATTCAACATCCATAAGCTCTCCATGAGAATCCCCATCCACATCATCACAAGATGTAGAGGATTCCAAAGGTGGAGAAACCTTTGAATCCTTAGCCATAAGGCAAAAATGAGTAGTGGGCAAAGATGGTGAAGAGATACTTGAAGCACCATTGAGATCCATGTCTTGTTCCAACAAATGTGTGATTCCTCTACATTGTTAGCCACACAAGAAATAGAGGATATGGAAGTATTGTTTTCATGGCAACAAGACGAATGAAGCATATCATCATGAGATTTAGTTAAACAACTATTACATGATATGCAAGGACTAGCAACACTAGCATGTAAAACATTTGTAGTGCTAGAAGTGTTTAAGTCCAAAGATAGATCATTGCAATGAGATAGAGATGAAGTATAGTCAATAGAATATTCACCATCAACAAAGCAATTTCTATCACCATATCATTACCTTGTGTCAAAACACATGTTGGTGAAGTGGAAGAAGATGTGAACTCATCACGGCCGGAGGTGGAGGGAGAACAATCATCCTCATTAATATTGGACACTTCATATTTATCTTGAAGCTTGGTCCATAGCTCATGAGCGTTCCGAAAAGGCATGATTGATGCAAGAACTACATCGCTCAAAACACATATGAGACTATTAGATACACGAGTATCGAGATAAGAGTTTTCCTCATCCTCTAAAGATAACTTTTGGGAATCCTTTGGAGGAGAAATACCCATATCTACAATTCTCTTAAAATTTGGGTTTATGTCCCTAAGAAGGTTAAGCATGCGAATTTT
Source organism: Poa pratensis (assembly GCA_947311845.1). Lineage (NCBI taxonomy): Eukaryota > Viridiplantae > Streptophyta > Magnoliopsida > Poales > Poaceae > Poa > Poa pratensis. The sequence goes on along the minus strand of CAMZMU010000071.1, from coordinate 42,476,711 downwards.
CCAAACATCATAATTTGTGCCATCGAATATAAGAGTGGGATCGTGCACTAATTCTCTATACGACATCTTTACTCTCTAGGCGGTAAAGCCCAATAAAGAGAGCCCAGGCTCTGATACCAATTGAAAGGACAAGGATGTCGCCTAGAGGGGGGGGGTGAATAGGCGATTAAAACTTTTCCGGTTTAGGCTTGATAATTGCGGAATAAAACTAGGTGTTTAAATTAACAAGCCAACAACCTAAATAAACTAGGCTCACCTATGTGCACCAACAACTTATATTAAGCAAGACAAGCAACAAGGTGATAGCAATATAGAATACTTCAAGCACGAAGGCTATCACAATGTAAAGTGCATAAGTAAAGAGCTCGGGTATAGAAATAACCGAGGCACGTGGAGACGAGGATGTATTCCCGAGTTCCTCCTTTTAGGGGAGTACGTCTCGTTGGAGAGGTGTGAGGCACCACAAAGGTCGATCTCAACCCAAAAAGGCTCACCCTATTCTCCGATGAACCGCACCACAAAGGTTTGGTTCACCTTCCACTATCGGAATCCTTCGAGGCGGAAATCCGGAGCCTTTCAACAACGATCCGGGGCACAACCCACAACGGGATTGGGGGCTCCCGAACAGCTACAAGTGACCACACAAGGGTCTCAAACACCACACGGGCGTCTAGGGTCCAAGGACCCAAGAGTAACAAGTTCACAAGCTTTCAACTTCCACGAATCCTCGTGGAGAGCACACCGATGCACCAAATGCAAAAGGCAAGAGCACAAGTGCTCAAATCCTTCACTCTCAAATCCCACCACAAGCAACTAATGCTTATGGGGGGAGAAGAGAGGAAGAACAAAGTAGGAGAAACACCAAGAACTCCAAGATCAAGATCTACTAGGTTCCCCTCACTTAGAGGAGAGATGGATTGGTGGAAATGTAGATCTAGATCTCCTCTCTCAAATCCCTCAAAGATATGCAAGAATCATGGGGGGAAATGGGAGAGGGGCAAGCTTTCCAAGGTCAACAATGGTGGGGGAGAGAGAGAAAAACGTGCTGTGAAAAACTTGGGCTCTTTGGGGAAGAAGGGGCCTTTTATAGGTCTCCCAAAATAGAGCCGTTGCGGGAAAACTGCTTAGACCGGAGACTCCGGTCTGCTAGACCGGAGACTCCGGGGTCACTCCGGGGTCACTCCGGACCCCCCATCCGAGGCTGCCATCCTGAGGAGCGAAAAAGGAACGCGCAGACCGTAGACTCCGGTCTGGGACCGGAGACTCCGGCCAGGAAAAAAACTACAGCAACACCGAACACGAAAACGAAGATAACTTGAGCATCCGAACTCCGTTTTCGATGATCTTTGGCTCGTTGGAATCGTAACGAAGAGCTTTACAAGATAATGCAGAGAAACATCATAGTCCAGCAATGGAGGATAAAACCAAATGGGGAAAGGTTAGACCTCTCGATAAAAGAACAACCGATAAAACCTCCAAACCAAAACCGCAATATGTTTCTCATCCGGACTCCGTTTTCTATGATCTTGGGCTTGTTTGAAAGATACTCACAAACACAACAAGATTATGAATATACACATCATATTCCATCATGTGAAGGAAACCATAAGTGGAGAGTTTGACCTCTCTTAGAAAAGACAAACCGGTAAAACCTCCAACATCAAAAACACCACAAGATATTCAAATGAAATCCATTTTTGATGAATTAGAGCTTGGTATGGAGATGAACACAAGCTCTAAATCCTCACATGGATAAAAGCCAAATAAGAACCAAGAAAGATGAAATGCCGAGTATGCAAAGGTTTGAGCTCTCCACAAAGGTACGATCAAGTTACTCACTTGAGAGCCCCCTTGATAGTACGCCGTCTATCCTATAACCCGGTCTCTCACTAACACCACGAGACCGGTAAAATAGAAAACCTATCAAGATCATACCTTTGCCTTGCGCATTCCACTTGAGCTTGATGATGACGATCTTGATCTCTTCAAGTGGACCACCTTTCTTGATTGCGTTTGCTAGCACATGCCTGATGAAGACTTCTCCAAATGCTCCCCCATACACCAAGATGGGAGAACCTTGCTAAGCTCCGTCTTCATGAATCCACTTGCACTTCATCTTCTTATCTTGATATATATGATGGCTTGAAGATAAACATGAAGTTCACTCAATCTTCTTTTCCAAGCCATGCTTGCAATAAGCTCAACTCTTCACATGACCATTCTTCATATAAACCCTTGGATGGAACCTTGGTCAGCATGTAATCTTCTAGAGTCCAACACATGAACTCTAATCTTTTCCTATGGACAAGATCTACAAGTATATCTCAATGCAAATATTAGTCCATAAGGATTGTCATTAATTATCAAAACCACGTATGGGGCAACACATGCCCTTTCACCATACAATGAAAATATGGTGATGAATCTCCATACGAGAGCGGACTACAAAACAATGTCTCCCAATGACATATTGGCACAATTCGTCACTTATGATACCTTGAAGGCCACTTCCAAGTCTTCCATCAACCAAATTCGTGGCACAAAGAACCTTGCCTTGAAGGCTCATGTGGAAGAACATCCAAGATATGAAGAAAGCACAAGTGGTCATCATGAAGAAGATTTTGTGGGTGAACTCAATGAGGTGCTTGCTCTTGCCGCCACCAAGTATTGGAACAAAAAGAATATCAAGAGCAACTTCTCCCCACCAATGAAAAGAATGTGCTTTAATTGTGGAAAGGAGAATCACCTTGTGAAGGATTGCCCCTATGAGAGAAGAGAAGATGGAGGCCAACTCATCTTAAAGAAGAAGAAGTTCTTCACCAAGCCCAAGTACCTCATCAAGAGAGCCTCAAAAGGCTCTTGTCATCGCAACACATGAAGAAGAGTATGAGTCCGGTGGCGAAGAGGAGGATGATGATACAAGTGAGGAAGTGGGGATGGCGGCTCTTGCAATGGGCAACCTTCCTCCTTCATTGGCACCCCTTTTCTCCGCTCCAAATGACAACAAGATCCCAAGCCTATGTGCCTCATGGCCAAGGAAACCAAGGTGAATTCCCCACCTAAAATTACTATCTCCTCTAAACCATCTCTCTTGGATTGTGTTGAGGATGTAGGGAAAAATGAGAGAAAGAGGATACAATTACCCTCTTTATAAACAAGCTCCAAGGTCCAACCAAGAAAATGGTTGAGGCTCTCATGTACCAATATGGAGAAGCCAAACACCTCCTTGAGGAGAAGGAGAATAGGATTTATGAGCTTGAGGGGCATGCACGTGATCATGCCGATAAAATTGGTGAGCTAGAAGATCAACTTGTTGAGGAACAAGTGTTCCGGGAGCAACTTGAGGAGACCCAAGCCAAGGATTTATCCAAGGCAAAAGAAACCCGTGAAACCTCTATTCAAGTTGCTAGTGATCTAAAAATTAAAAATGATGAGCTTGTAGAGAGTCATAACAAACTCCTTGAGAATTTTGAGCAACTTAGGGAAACCCACAAGGTGACCTCAAGTGAGCTCACCAAGCTCAAGGGGTCACATGCTAAATTACAAGCTCAATTTATATATGCTAGCTTCACCACTCCTCATAATGATAAAGATGCCAATGCTTGTGCTACTAACCCTTATGTCTTAAAGCATCTCTCATGGAGGAGAACACTAGGTTGAAGGCCCAACTTGAAAAGGGCCTAGCCACTTGCATCCAAGGGGAAAAGAACCTCAATGATCTTTTGACCAATCAAAAGGGAGTGGTTGGCAAGGAAGGGCTTGGGTTTGCTCCCAAGTCCAAGAAGGCAAACAAGAAGAAGATGCCTACCTCCCCTTCAAAAGATATTATTTTTGTGAAGGAGGGGGAGTTGGGCAAGAAGAATGTTGAACCCATTGTGGGTGGTAAGCCACAAGGGGCAATGCCACTCACAATGACTTTGCCGGAAAATATAACCCCTCATATGTGCTTATGAAATCTAGAAATGGTTATGTTTTTGCTAAATATGTTGGTACCTCATATGGAGATGATTATCACTATGCTATTTGGGTTCCAAAGACCCTTGTGACTAACAAAAGAGGACCCATTCCAAAATGGGTACCTAAATCAAAGACTTGATTTATTGTAGGGCTTTTCTTCCGGTGGATCTTCATGGCTCATTGATAGTGGGTGTTCATCTCACATGACCGGAAGCAAAGAAGTAGTAAAGGGCTTATTGAAACAATTACTCTCATTCTCTCATGTCACCATTGGGAACAATACAAGACTTAAGGTATTGGGATATGGCAAGGTGGTGATCACACCGGAGTTATCAATTGAGAAGGTCCTCCTTGTTGAATCCCTTTCATATAATCTACTTTCCGTTGGTCAATTATGCGATGCCGGTTACACCGTTATCTTTAATAAATACCACGTGACCATCCTTTTCACAAAATCTCTTAAAGTAGCCTTTGTTGGATTTCGTGAGAACGGTTTGTATGTGGTCGATTTCTCGAAAGAGACCACTCAAATTGCCACGTGTCTAATGGCTAAATCCGACAAGGGTTGGCTTTGGCATCGCCGGCTAGGCCATGTCGGTATGAGAAATTTACAAACTCTTGTAAAGGGTGGACACGTGGTAGGACTAACCGATGTTAATTTTTCCAAAGATCGTCCTTGTAGTGCTTGCATAGCCGGAAAGATGCATGAAAAGAATCACCCCAAGAAGACCATTATCTCCACTAAGAGGCCTTTGGAGCTCCTTCATATGGATCTTTTGGGCCTCCCACATATGATAGTCTTGGTGGCAAGAAATATTGTTTGGTGATTGTGGATGATTATTCAAGATATTGTTGGACTTTCTACATCAAGAAGAAGAGTGAAACTCAAAAGATATTCATTGACTTTGCAACCCTAGTTCAACGCCAATATGACTCCAAGATTTTGGCAATTAGAAGTGACAATGGTACGGAGTTCAAGAATTACACTATGGATGATTTCCTAAGTGGGGAGGGCATTCAACACCAATATTCCGCTGCATATACTCCCCAACAAAATGGTGTCGCCGAAAGGAAGAACCGCACTCTTATTGATATGGCAAGAACTATGATGGCCGAATTTCATTCCCCATACAACTTTTGGGCCGAAGCCATCAACACCGCTTGTCACTACTCAAACCGGCTCTTCTTCCGTCCTCTCATGGAAAAGACACCATATGAACTCCTCACCGGTAAAAAGCCAAATGTATCTTACTTTCGAGTCTTTGGTTGCAAATGCCATGTTTACATTAAAGGTTGCAAAATTGCTAAATTTGAATCTAGATCTTTTGATGGTATACTTGTTGGATATGCCGCAAAGTCTCATGCTTATAGGGTCTACAACATATCCACCGGGTGTGTTGAAGAATCTATGAACGTGGAGTTTGTCGAGGATAATGGCTCCCAAGCGGAGCATATTGATCATGATGATGTAGGTGATGATGCTCCATCTCAAGCCATAAGAACTATGGGGATTGGAGAACTTATTCCTATTGAAGGACCTATTGATGATACTCAAGAAGAAGGAACAAGTTCTACTCAAGTTGAGCCATCCACCTCAATAGTTGATCAAGAAACTATCCAAGAACAAGAACATGATATTCATTCACATGATCAAGAAGATGGTCAAGACCCACCCAACTCTAGTGGTGAACAAGAACATAATGAACCCACAACCCAAGAACTCCACTTAGGGTTGACCATGAGCAAGATGAAGGCAATGATGAAGATATTTGTGTTGGTGAAACAATTGGTCAAGCCATGGAACGCCGGGTCATCCGGCGTGCATCAAAATTGGATCATCTTTCCCACTTCAAAGAAAATATCCTTGGGAGTATTCGTAGGGGTGTGTCCACACGCAAACAATTATCTAACTTTTGTGGTCATGTCTCTTGTTTGTCTAGCTTAGAACCTCTCAAGGTATATGATGCTCTTGAAGATATGGATTGGGTTGCGGCTATGCATGAAGAGTTGAACAACTTCGAGCGCAACAAAGTATGGTCATTAGTTGAAAAACCCAAAGACACATGCCATAATGTCATTGGAACCAAGTGGATATTTAAGAACAAGCAAGACTCACATGGTCAAGTCATCCGCAACAAAGCAAGATTGGTTGCACAAGGCTACACCCAAATCGAAGGAGTCGACTACGGTGAAACCTATGCCCCCGTTGCTAGACTTGAATCCATTCGCTTACTAATTGCTTATGCATCTACTCATAATATTGTCTTATATCAAATGGATGTTAAAAGTGCTTTCTTAAATGGTCCACTAAATGAGTTGGTGTATGTTAAACAACCTCCGGGTTTCGAAGACCCTAAATTTCCTAACCACGTCTACTTACTACATAAGGCTCTTTATGGGCTCAAGCAAGCTCCACGTGCTTGGTATGATCATCTCAAGGAGTTCTTAGTAGACCGTGGCTTTGAAATTGGGGTAATAGATCCCACTCTTTTTACAAAAAGGGTAAATGGAGATTTTTTCGTATGCCAAATATATGTTGATGATATTATCTTTGGTTCCACTAACCGTGAATTTAGTGATCAATTTGGCAAGCTAATGACCAAGGAATTTGAGATGTCCATGATGGGAAAGTTGAATTATTTTCTTGGCTTTGAAATCCACCAATTTCGAGAAGGAACATTCTTATGTCAAGCCAAGTATATTAAGGACATGCTCAAGAAATTTGACATGAACAATGCCAAGCCATATAAGTTTCCCATGGACTCCAAGGCGGATCTTCACTTAGATCCGGATGGTAAGGAAGTTGATCAAAAGCTTTATCGTTCTATGATTGGATCTTTGCTTTACCTTTGTGCATCTAGACCGGATATTATGTTTAGTGTGGGTATGTGTGCAAGATTCCAATCAAGTCCTAGGGAAAGTCATGAAACCGCGGTTAAAAGGATTCTAAGATACTTGATGGATACTCCTAACTTTGGTCTTTGGTATCCCCATGGCACAAGCTTTGATCTTGTAGGTTATTCGGATGCGGATTGGGCGGGTTGCAAAATGGATAGAAAATCAACTTCGGGTACTTGCCAATTCCTTGGTAGGTCCCTTGTGAGTTGGTCTTCTAAGAAGCAAAATTGTGTGGCCTCGTCCTCCACCGAAGCCGAATACATTGCCGCCGGAAGTTGTTGTGCACAACTATTATGGATGAGGCAAACTTTAAAGGATTATGGTGTCATTTGTGACAAAGTGCCTCTTTTATGTGATAATGAAAGTGCCATCAAAATTGCTCACAATCCGGTTCTTCATGGGAAGACCAAGCATATTGAGATCCGGTATCATTTTATTCGAGATCATGTTGAGAAGGGTGATATTGCAATCAAGTATGTCAACACCAAGCTTCAACTCGCCGATATGTTCACAAAGCCTCTTGGTGAAGCAAGATTCAAGGAGTTGAGAGGAGAACTTAATGTGGTGGACATAAGCAATTGGATTTAGTGGACTTCTTGCATACCTACCCATATTAGACAATAGTTATTTGGTTTGGATGTAGGCATGGACATAGGGGGAGTGTAGCTCAATTCATGAGTCATCACTCCCCCCATTATGCGCAAATAGACAAATCTTGCATAATTGTCACTCGTGTGACTAAAATGTGCTTCAAAGATGAGTTGTGATTTTGAGCCCAAGATATATCTTCGCGGCTACAAGTCATACATACTCAAACATGGTGGCTACGGCCACCGCCCTCCTCTTTTCTTGAGGAGTTGGTGTTAATTGAATTATTTGGGTATTTTTAGACCTTGCTCTATCTTTTGAAGAAACTCTTGGATGTTGGGTTTTCCTTGTTGTGTCTTGCAACTCCAAGTGTTTATTCAATGCCTACAGTGACTTATCTTAACCTATGCCAAAATCTCATCTCATAAACCATCTGAAATTCCCTGCACAAGTTCATTTTCAAAATTTAGTACTTGGTTGTTCCAGGTCCCGGTACTACCGGGTGCCAAGTCCGGTACTACCGACGCCTGGGAAGTAGCAGGTTCGAATCTGCGATTTCCCGAGCGGCCGGTACTACCGGGCTCGCGGCCGGTACTACCGGGCGTGCGGAGAGCCATATACGGGTGCGGCTCGGGGAAGAACTTCTTCCCCAAACCGCACCCCACATTTGTCTCCCCCCCCGCTCTCCTCCAACCTCCGGCGAGCCGCCGCCTCCGGGTCCCTTCCCCGCCGTCCCCGGCCGGATCTGCTCCGTGGGAGTTGTTCCCACTCCTCTCCCTCCGATGGCCTCCGGTATTTTCCCCTCTCATGCTCCTTTTTGGTCTCTATTGAAACCTAAAATGTGCTAGGGCAAATCACCGGTAGCTCCACTTATTGTTGGTTAAATTCGTGGGGGGAGACTCCTTTTGGTCTGGGATAGCACTAGCTAGTTACTCTGTGTAGCCATTTTGTCGATTTGTCACGGATTCGCGTTCTCCCCATGGTCAAATCCGTCCTGTACCGCGGCCGGTACTACCGGCGGTTTTCCACCGGTACTACCGGAACCTGGCATTTTCGACTTATTTCTACACTTAGCAACTAGTTTGTTTTACAAATTCATGAACTTGTGCACTTACCCCTGTTCCCTCTGCACCTATATATGCTATTTCACAGGTAGCCGTGGTGGGCACGTGGTTTACGGTCGTAAAGACAAGAGGCCTAGAATCATTGAGTCAAATGAAGATGAAATTGAAGAAGAATCTGAAGAAGAGTCTGAAGAGAGATATTGCCAACAAGATCCACAGCTAGAACTCAAGGCCGTCAGCCCGTCCAAAAGCAAGCCATTCCAAAGCCATTCACCAAACTTCGTCTTCATGAGTATCGGGCTTATCGAGAGATCAATCCTTATGACAAGAAGAGGTTCCCTAGTGTGAGAAACCCTCACTTCCACACCAATGAGCAAGAACGGGTTTATCAAGAAGTTTACTTGGGTTCAACAAACAAACACAAAGTGGTCATTCAACACTCCATTGACATTGAACACATGAAGAAGGATAGCTCTTGCCATGTGTGGAGAATTTGGTCTCATTGACATTATGACCTTCAACCATCCATACATTGAGTACTATATTCTTCAATTCTATTCAACCGTTCACTTTGGCAATGACAATGCTCGGACCCTCAAATGGATGACCAAAGACACAATGCTTGAAGCCACAATGAATGATTTTGGGGCTGTTTTGGGTGGTTATCGTGATGGAGGTCCAAGGTCCCCTTGTGGGTGGAGATGCCACTCAAATGATGAATCCGGTGGCAAGGAGTTGCTTGCTCCCATTACTATGGAAGGTGGTATTCCGGGTCAAACCGAGGATCTAATTCAACCTTTTGAGATTCTGCACCGCATCTATCGTGAGTGTCTTGCTCCTCGGATTGGGAATTGGGATCAAGTGCACTCTTATACTATTGATCTCATGGCTAATTCAAAGACCAATAAAGGAAAAGGGAACAAACTTGATGTCATGGATTTCATATATCAAGAGATGTGGCTGAATGTTATTGACAAGAGAGTTCCTATTTATGCACCATTTATCATGGCCCTCATCTGTGACAAATGTAGACAGGTGACCTTTTGAAGGATGGTTTGCCCGTGATCAAGCACAATGTCAAACAACTCCAGAAGAAGGCACACACTCTACCCAAGGACAGAAAGGGCTCCAAAACTGCTAGAGGCTCAACTAGTGCTCCTTCAGGCGCTCCAGAGATTGGGGCTAGTTCTAGTGCACCGCCTCTTGACGATGAACCTTCATGGTTCAAGAAATTTCAGATCAAGGCCAAGAGAGCGTTTTGCTTCAAGTTGGACATTCAAGACCGCATGTATGAGGCTCATGTCTTTCACAAGAAGGCTGCCATGAGACAGAAAGCAATGATGAGGAAGTTGGAGATTGATCACTCTCCCGAACACCCTCGTGACTTGGTCATCACCCCCAAGGAAGAGTGGATCTCCAAGCATGGTTATTGGAGTGAAGAAGACGCCCCCGAGACTGAAGATCCGGCTCGTACCCCTGTCCACCGCGGCATGGGTGGAGAGTGACTCTCCATGGGACGTTTCTTAGCATCGCGCTTCTCCCTTTTTGGCATTTCGATGACAAAGGGGGAGAATGTGTTCTAGTAGGATTTATCGATGGGATTTGCATGGGAGGGACACAAGCTTGCTCTTGCTTTGATTCGTTACCGCTTGTGTTCCATCTTATTTGGTTTATGAACTTCGTTTATGAACTTCGTTGCGCATGGTGTAAGACATGCATGAACCTATTTGTTTAAGACTATGTGGTGCTATGTAATAGACTTATTTAGCTATCTATCCTTGGTTATGTCTTACATGTTTGGCAAGTTATTTTTCATATGCCTATTTAGTTAAACTTGCTAGGTTTGTAAAATATAAGGGGTGCTCATCCCACATGAATATGGTGTGTTTTGCATTCAAACGCAAATTACAAATAATGCACACATTCAGGGGGAGCCCGCTTGTCTTTTGCAAATCTTTTGTCGCTAAACATTGTTTTGTCATCAAACACCAAAAAGGGGGAGATTGAAAGGACATTTCTATCCCTATATGTTTTGATGTTTGTTGACAACACAATAAGCGGACTAATTGTGTGCTAAAAGACTTACAGGTACATCTTATATTTTCACACATGATGGTGGGATTTCTCCTCTACAAGCGTCAAGCGAGAAGTTGTAGTTTTCCTAGGTTTTACTTTATAGGAAAACCGTACTATCAAGAGGGGGATCCGGTGTGGAGGTTTGGGGGGAATCAATCTTGTCTACATGTTTTGCACAAACCAAATATGCACACCACAACCATCCCATTCCCTGAAAATGCTCTGTTTGGCACACCTTTCCTGGCTCCGGTAGTACCGGATGAAACGACCTGGTAGTACCGAGCTCGCTCGGTAGTACCGGACTTGGTACCGAGCCAGGTACCGGCGAACGCCAAACGGTACTGGTTCTGAGGAAATTCGTACGCGGTAGTACCGGAAATAATTCCGGTTCCGGTAGTACCGACCGTGCGCGCTCCGGTAGTACCGGTGGAAACTCCGGTAGTACCGGGCGTGCGTGTCGCCTGGTCAAAATGCGCCTGTTGACTGCTGTTTTCTGCCGTTCGGTAGTACCGGTCCATTTGGTCCGGTAGTACCGCGCGTCTGCAGAAAACTGGCCAACGGCCATATTTTTGTGTGGAGCTATATATACTAGTCTTCTTCTCCAAAGACGCTAGGCTTTGAAAAATCTCTCTCCACCATTGTTACAAAGCTTCAACCTTCAAGATCTCTCACTCCATCGGTCTAAACACCTTCATACTTTGAGGAGTGACGGAGGAGGTCTTGATCTACACTTCCACCAAAGCAATTTCGATTCCCCCCACTAATCCCTAGCGGATCTTGTTACCTCTTGGGTTCGTTGAACCCTAGACGGAAGTTGTGTTCATCGTGGCTTTGGTAGCCACGGTGAAAAGCCAAGAGCCTCCAATTGAGTTGTGGATGCGTGCCTTGGCCTTGTGATTCTTGTGGCTTTGGGAGCCGCGGGAATTTGGTGAGAGCCTCCAATTCGGTTGTGGAGTGTGTCTCATCCTTGTAAAGGTTTGTTGCTGACCCGAGGGCATCATATAGTGACTCGTGGAACTCCTCATCGGAGGATAACACGAGGGAGATACAGTGTGCCATATCAAGGCTATTCAGGTCTCACTTGTGACCCCGCACCGCTCCAACGAAGACGTAGCTTCCATTGGGAAGTGAACTTCGGGAATCATCTCCGCGTCACCGTGTGGTTATCTCTTAACCTTCCTTTACTTGTATTGCTAGCTTAACTTGTTTAGAATATATTGCTAGCTTATCATTTGCTCATCATATAGGATTGTTCACCTAGTTGCATATCTAGAGAAATTATATTTGAGCAATTCCCCAATTTGATTAAAAGATTTTTTTTTTGTAGTTGCCTATTCACCCCCCCTCTAGTCAACATTCTCGATCCTTTCAAAGCTTGGTAACAAATTCACACTATTTTTGGAACATTGTTTTGATGTAAATATCTTTTCAGAGCTATTTTTAATTGAATTTTGGCACATTTTGAACCTTTCTATGGAAATTATTATGTCATAAGATCATATTAAACAAATTTATTGTAATTATAAAAAATAGTTTATACATCAAATTTAAATAGTGAGTGTTAAAATAGATGGCATCGACGTAACAAACAAAAACTTTTTCACCGTGTCATGAACGAAATCTGCTACTTGTAAGAGTACTGTTATTAGAGCATCTTGAGCGGCCCCCAATATCTTCACCTCCAAAAGAGTTTAGGCACATGTGAGAGAATGTATAGGGATTCTGAATTTGCTCGTCCGTGTCCCTGAAATAGCCTCCCTAAACTTTTTACATATACCTATTATTTAATTATTGTTGTATATGCAATCTACACCACAACGTATCTGATAATTCAAACTTTTCAAAATACGTAAATTATAAAGTTCAAATTTAAATCCAATATAAACTAATAACATAGTGCATATCACAACACAAAGCTCGAAAAATAAGTTCAAGCAGAAACAACGTGAGCAAACATCAATCATTTTGCCATGAACTACCACAACTTCTCAACCAATTCAGTCCGAAGTTGTTCATCTATGTCCCGGTTTTCGATCTTGTGGTGCACCCTCAGAAATCTAGTAATTCAGTCTTCACCTCTTCGCTTGGGCCGGACTCTTCTTTCCAAACACTCATTAGCACATGAAAGAACTTGTCTACACTCATCCTCTATGATCATGTGTGTCTAATGAAACATGCAGTCATGTTTCGACCGAGAGTCTTCTTATCCCTGAACTTCGGCGGTCCTCGCACAAATGGCAAAGCGAGATTGCAACACCCCAAATATTCCCTCCACATCACAGAAACTTGCATAGGGGTATAAAGTGTTCTTTCTTACCTTGGTGGTTTGATATTGGCTTCACAAACATTTCCCATTGGGGGTAGATCGCATCTGCATGACAATATCCCATTATGTTCCGTGATGTTGTCGATTGAGCTAAAACTCAACATGAAGGTGCCTCTCCAATGGCTAACCTGGAAAAGAGTGGTGAGCGGTGCAATACATTGATATCATTGAAGACCTAGGCAGACCAAAATAAACATGCCAAATCCTTAGTTCTTGATCAGTAACAACTTCATGAATGATGGTAGGATCATGGACATGCCTCTTAATTTTCCCATGTCATGTCGCATGGCAGTTCTTCCACCTTCAATGCCTACAATCCGCAAATCCGAGCATATCTGGAGGCCCTCTTGATTTGTTAATTGCTAGAATCCTCCTGATGTCTTGTGCATTTGGTGCACATAGTTACTCCTCACCAAATACCGTAATGACTACCCTCACAAAGCGGTACAAACTCTCGAGGATGGTGTGGGGACCCCGGTTCAGAGCTAGGCAATCATAGACATGATCATCATATCTCACGAAAGCCAAACCTAGAGCTTGAGAGCCCTACATGGAAGCAACTGGTAACGCAACAATGACTCAATGATTGAAGGAAGTAGTGGTCATGCTCTTAAGAGAATAAAGATAACATATACTACACGTAGATGTTATATGACCCATCATACATCAACTAAACAAAAACAAACTAGGCTATTAGACACACTAAGTTTAACATAAGCCTAAAGAGTCGTTCTCCATCAACAAGTTTAGTCAGTTCTTGGCTCAGCCAATTGAGGTTCACTAGGAAGAGGTAAAACAAATTCTTCTTTATGTAAAAGTGACAATATCCTCCGGACTCAGTATATGGAGATCATCATCGACACTCTTGAGGGAGCGTTATCACATATGCGGTTTGGGCTGGTTGTGTGGGTGATGAACGCTAAAGATTGCTTTTTGATTTTCTTTGGGTCAACCTTAATTCCCTGGAGCACAACCAACTGTGTCACACACATATACAACGACAATACAAGACACTTGCAAATGGGACCACCAAAGTTATTTGGATACAATTGTTACTCAAAGAGTTGCGCATTTCAGAACCGCATGCTCCTATTCAGTGGTGTGAAAACCTCGGATCTAGCTATCTTACAACAAAGCATGTATTTCATATAAGGACAAAACGACTTCCACTTCGTCTGAGAGAATGTGTCACCATGAGCTCTATAGGTCCGGTTCATTTCGTCCGAAGATCAAGACGGAGAGGTCTTCACCAAATCGTGCACGGAGCTGATGCTAGACAATCTTAATCTTGTATCCGACGGTTGAGATTGAGGGACGTGTTAACTGTGATGAGTTAGTGGTCCACTGTATTTGCCAACTTTTTTCATTATTCTACCGAGTGTAATTATTTGCCGAGTGTTTTTCGGCAATCTTACCTAGTGCAATATCTTTACCGAGTGCCCGATGAAGAGCACTGGGCAAACCGCAGGAATTGTATCCCAATCTCCCCTGCCTTTGAAATGCCTCTCTCTATGCACAAATTCGTGATGAAACAAGTCACTGCACAATGATCTCGTGTCGCACTTGTGGACGATCAAAACAAACAACTTAGCTCAACCAAAGGCGGTTTGAGATTTCCATGTGTTGTTTTCAGAAACTAGAAGAATTTAAATTTGAATTGTTATAATAATTTATACATTTTCTTTATTTGAATTACTATTGAACTTTGCAATGATGTTTTTTAGAATTTAGATAAAAATGATAAAAAAAATTGGGGTGCTGATTTGGGGGCGCTGCTGTGGGCAGCACCCATTATGACGAACAGATGTCTGACACCCCCAATTGGGTCTCAATTGTGTTATAAACGATAGCAAAGAAACGACGAAGAGCGAAAAATCAAACCAACGGGGATACGAGATTTAACGTGGAAAACCCTCCCAACAATGGGAGAGAAAAAATCACGGGCGCCAGCCAGCAAAACTTCACTATATCGGGTGAGGTTACAAACGCCGGGGATTTACACAATGCGACCTCTCCTAACCGGCGGCTTACAAGATGTATTTATATGGAGACAAAACGCTAAGTTGGCTGCAGTCCAACTCGGAAATGATCCGTACCGTACCGCGGGGCTGCCGCCCCCGTAAAGTGGGCAACCGGATGGGCTAACTTCTCAACTACGCTACGGCCCAAACCTCTGCGACGGGCCTCCGCCCCGATTCGAAGTTAGCCTTTATATTTATATGAATTTGGATCACCATAAAACAATAAATTGGGGTGGGTGCCGGACACGAAATTTGGGGGTGCAGGGTGGAGACGGTCTAAGAGCAAAAGCCCCTAAGTTTGTCTGCCGTGCTCCTCCCCGCGTGACCTTCGCCAGCATCACCTCTACCGATCGCCTTTTCCCTCCCAGGCAGATTCCCCTACAGGAGTACAGCTAGATCGCAGCGAGCGACGCACGGCGCACGGAGAGCCGCCAAACCCACGGACAGGGACACGCGGGTTAGTTGCCCGACCGACTGCTGCCGTTCATACATATATTCCCACTCCAGCGGGCCTCCGCTCTCGCCCTATAAATACAGGTCAATCGGGCCTGTGCACTTCGTACTTCCAGAAGCATCATCAAGCTAGCCACAGCCAGCTACCTGATCTCTACCACCATTACCACCACCACCTTGGAGCTAGCTACCAGCTGATTACCGTACGTACGTGGCTTGCTTGCGACTTGATCGATCGACGCACCATGAGCTCCTCCGGTACGTACTCGCCGGCCGGCCCCATGTCTCTTCTGCTTCTTCCCGCCTCTCACCGTCTCACGGCGACTCGACTCGCCGGCCGATGCTGTTGAACTCATTGCTTTGCTGACTGTCTGCAGGCTCGCGCGGTGTGCGGCGAGAGTATGGCAGGACATACGTGGTGAGGCCCAAGGGGAGGCACCAGGCCACCATTTTGTGGCTTCATGGCATCGGCGACAATGGCGCCAGGTAACTAACACCCCTATATCTGCACTGCATGCTTGCACCATGCAAGATAGTTTCTGTTTAACTTGGATATATTAACCATGCAAAATGAATGATATATAAGTGGTAGAAACTGGAGTAACCAAGTGCTCTCTAAACTGCGAACCAACTAATACTACTCCTGGATAGAGACATGAGCAGCACAAGCTAGAACACTAGTAGTTCTTGTCTGAATGCGACCCATGGTGTGGAGGAAGCAGCTAGCACGTACCGTATGGCCTGGATCAAGGAGCTACTAGCTGCTAGGCCTGCCTGTCTCTTCGAGACGTCCATGCGCTATCGATCGATCGCTTTATTCTCCCACGCCTCCCTTTGCTAGAAATGAGTGATAAGAGCTCGCCATTTCCGTCCATGCATATAATCCTAGTATTGCTTTACTCCAAACCTCAGATCATCTCCTCCGGCCGATCTCCTCAGGCGTCTTTCGCCAAGTAACAAACTGGTACTAACAAACTACAGTAAAAAACAACCGTTGGTGGGAAGTAAACTGTACACAGAAAAGCTAATTACTCGCTCTCTCGAAGATCGAATGTCTAAGCCAGAGATAACATGATGGATTCAATATTATTTGCCCACCTAAGATACGTTCTGTCTGCCACCCAGAATGCATGGACAACTTCGGTATTCTTTAATACAATACACATGGCATTTCTTGGTCTTGGAACGAATATGTTTGGCATGAATTTTCCCTTCTTTATATCTACTACCTTTCTCGAGTTCATTTTACATCCTTGTGTCAACTGTCTAGTGCTGTCAGCTCCAAATGTTCCGTTTTTCCCACTTGTTTGCTTTTCCAGATCGGTAGTGACTGAATTGCATGTGTCGGTCGACACACATTATGCTCAGGTAGCCCAGTGACCTTCATCGCTCCAGTTTTTCATACGCGCCAACTAGCTAGTACACATTATTCCTTCCTCACTCTCCACTCTTCTCTCTTATTCCCCAATGCTTGCTTTTATGATAAACACGCGTCGTCGAATCTATATGCTTATGTCATGTTACAAGCTATGCTTTCATGAAGAGGAGCTACGACTCAAATATCTACACAAGTTGCTGACTAGCTGCAATAATTCTTACTAATTTCAGCAGACACACTGACCTCATATGTTTTTTGTCTTCTGCAGCTGGTCCCAGCTCCTGGATAAACTCCCGCTGCCTAACGTAAGTTGAACAAATCATGCAGACATCTACCATCCTATTCTTAATTTCCTATTCCTCTGAGAAAACATAGTATAGCTTCTTGTTATCTTTAGATTAACCAATGAAGCTTATCTGAATCACTCGATTGGTCAATGATGATGCTTAATTATCTCATGCATCTCTGTGCAGATCAAATGGATTTGCCCTACTGCACCAACACGGCCTGTCGCGGCTTTCGGTGGATTCCCCTGCACTGCATGTGGGTTTCTCTGAACTTACATATGGCCTGGCTGCAGAGCCTGGTGCAGCTTTGCTTTTCCCAAGTTTTTTCTAGGCTGTCACTGGGACAAAATGATGATTGTTTTATACTGAAATGAAACAGGGTTCGATGTGGAGGACACTTCGCCTTCGGTGGACGGCCGTGATGACATCGAAGGGCTGGACGCTTCAGCTGCGCACGTCGCAAACCTGCTGTCCTCCGAGCCATCTGATGGTACTTACATTCCTGAATGTGTTCAGTGGAAATCTATTATCAGTTTTCTGCTTGATAATCAGTTGAGTGCAAATGAAAATTACTAATGCTATTGAAAATGAAAATTTTCAATGTTCAGTGAGGCTTGGGATTGGCGGTTTCAGCATGGGTGCTGCCACTGCCCTGCACTCTGCCGCATGCTATGCTCATGGAAGGTTCACAAATGGCGCTGCGTACCCGATTACGCTTAGCGCCGTCATTGGGTTAAGCGGCTGGCTTCCCTGCTCAAGGTATGATTATTCGATATTTTGGGAAACAAAATAGTGATGTTATTGATAGATATGTAGCTCATATGTGATGTCCTTGATGCCTTGTTGCTCAGGACCCTGAGGACCAAGATGGAGAGCTCACAGACTGCTCTTAGGAGAGCTGCTGCCTTGCCAATCCTTCTCAGCCATGGAAGAGGTTAGAATTTCTATATGTTTTGCAGTTTATGTGTTAAGTATGTTTTTGAGTTTTTTTTTGCAAATTTTCAAAATACTAAAAGAGGCTCGTTTATTTTTTGTTCTTGCAGCTGATGAGGTTGTCACATATAGAAACGCTGAGAGGTCGTCCGAGTTCCTGCGAACCTCAGGCTTCATGTATCTGAACCTCAAAACCTACAACGGGTACTACAGATGGACACGCATAACTTTCCACATGATCACTTCCGCTCATATTTTCTTCTGAAATTTGGTACTGACATCATCTCATTCATGCAGGCTGGGCCATTACAGTATCCCTGAAGAAATGGATGATGTCGCCAAGTGGCTCAGTGCAAGGCTCGGACTCGATCGGTCCCGTGGCTAAGTTCCAAGATACACACGTGGTGCCGTGGCGATGGTGGTGACATATGAGACAAAAGTATTGACAATATAGAGGAGAAGGTTGACGATAGGTTAACTAGATAAATCGTTTTGAGTTGACGACTGCCATGAGTTGATGATAGCTTGTAACACTGCTTCGATTCCTCACTACTGGATTTCATGTTACAGTTGTAGTTTACTAGTAAGAGTTGTACTACCTTTGTTACTACGGAAGAGGATGCCTGTAATGTAGTGCTGTATTGCTTTGGTTGACTACACTAGTAATTAATAATGATTTTACTATCGTGCACCATGATCGCTTTTCTTTTTTAGTCATTCTAGATTAGTTTAAATCTTGGTTTTGGAGCGGTTTGCTTGTACTTTTTTGCCTTATTATTAATAAAAAAAAACCAGCAGGTCACTGCTGTTCCCTCCAAAAAAAAATTAATAATGATTTTGAGTTGACGACTGCCATGAGTTGATGATAGCTTGTAACACTGCTTTAATTCCTCACTACTGGATTTCATGTTACAGTTGTATTTTACTAGTAAGAGTTGTACTAACTTTGTTACAACGAAAGAGGATGCCTGTAATGTAGTACTGTATTGCTTTGGTTGACTACACTAGTAATTAATGATGGTATTGAGTTCTATTAATCATTAGTCTTTGCAGTATGTTATGCTTGTGCTCTATATCAGGCCAGTGTACACTTTCTGTTTCATGTCATATCATCCTTTTATTTTTTGAGTGAATATGTCATCAGATTCCTCTAGTGCAGCAAAAAGCACACAATGAGATGTTCATAAAATTCCTAGAGAAAAGATCCAGGAACTGATAACTATATACCAATTTATCACAACATCAAGTCCTACACTGAGCAGATCTCCTAACGAGATGAGGTGTATCAATACCACTACACTAAACTGGAGCAGAGACAACATGTGCAGACAGGTCTAAGGTGTGAAGTTGATCACCAGCTTCATCAAGATCAAAAGCCACCGAATTTATTGATCTGGCTAACATGGCTGAGACTGTTAAGTGTCAGAGTTTGACGGACCCGGCTGTAGCATGAAGTTTGCGTTATCACTTAGCGATCCACCAGCCTGCGCAATCCCCTGATGCGTTTGGGGATCAACATTGTGCTGAAAGTTATCTCCACCTTTCAATTGCTGTAAGATGTCCTCGAGGCCACCGTCACTGCACAAAGGAACACATGCTTACAACACTGACACATAATTTATAAGGCAAACTGGATCACATTCGACAACAATGTAGAAAAAATCAAACTTACCCCATGGCTCGAGTCTGTGGAACAAAATCGACACACCAGTCAGTCCTATCGCCAGGGACGGGGATCGGCGAAAAAACGTCAACCATGCTTGCTTGATCTGGCGGCGCATTAAACATGTGGTCGTCGTCCGACGACTCTCCATCCGAACCGGCAAGTGCTGCACCCGAACCGCCAGATGTTCCGGTAGGACTGTCGGTATCTGCTTCAGCGGCTGCCAACAATGCAAGAACACGAGTGAGGCTCTACAGCAGACATGAGAAAAAAAAAACGCGTGACAGAACATACCTAAGCCTTTCACTCCGAACTTGTTTGCGCATCCTATGCACTGGCATTTGGCGCTGCACCCGACGCGGTGCTGCGATTCGAGACCAAGCATGAGATCTAGCAGTATGTATACAACTAATGGCAGAACTGCAGAAGTAATAAGAAACCAAGGAGACAGGACAGGTTCACAGGGGCATACGTAGATGCATGTACCTTGAAGCACTCACAGTAGAGCTTCTTGCATTCAGACTTGCGGCAGTTGCATCCCTTGACGTGCACCCTCGGCTCCTGCTGCAGCTGCAGCAGCTGTTGTTGCAAGCCAGACCCATCGCCGGCGCCAGCAGTGACCTTGGGCTTGAATGCGTCGGGCTTCTTCTTCAGGATGCTCTCGGCGCGCTCGTCCACCTCGTCCGAGTTGTCCTGGGTGTTGCGGCAGCTCTGGCAGGTGCACTCCGCATTGCAGTAGTACCTGGCCTCGAAGCAATGGCAGTAGCTGCACGAACGCACGCACGCATGTAAGGTCTCAAGGCACGCACGGTGAGAAGAGGGGACTTGTGAGTTGCTTACCGCTGGAGGCACCCGCTCTTCTCGCAGGTGCACTGCGGCCCATCGTCCATGGCGGCGAAGGAGCAGAGGAAGATCCGTTCGAGTTTGATGCCCGGAGAGGAGAAGACTCAGAGTCTCTGACAACCAAAGATACATACTTATATGATTTGTTACAGGAGAGTCTGAACGAATTGAAGCTGCAATTGCTACCTTACAGAGTCCATGCAACTTTAAGGTTACCTGCTCTCTTAGTACGCGTTAAAAATATAACACATGACTCTGCCTAAAAGATTTTTTCTTCTTCCCCTGTCTGTCCAAGTCCCCGGCTTTGATCATATGACCCGACACGACTCTTTGTCAAAGGGGAGAATTGAGGGAATTGATTTTAAAAATATACAACACAGGACTCTGCCTAAATTCACTCTAATTGTTGCTAATGCCCCCCTATGGCATTGTTATCTCTTCATTAAGATGATAATCCAACAAATTAGATGATAATCCAGTTCAGTCATGCTGACGTCATGCTGACAGACGGCGAGGATGAACTCGGGGGCGAGCTCGCTCTGCTCGTTCCGGCACGTGCGGGGGCTGGATTTCACGGGGAACTGGAAGATACCGTCCTGGGGAGCTCGACGAGCGGCTGTAGAGACCAAATGATCTCCGTACGTGACCCCGGTGACCACCGGAGCGGAGGCGCGCAACGGCTCTCAGCGCGAGACCAGCAGGGATCAAGCGAGAGAGAGGGAGTGCGAGTGCAGGATCACCGAGAGCTCACCAATATGAAGAATCCGTGCTCTTAGGTGACGGAGGAGGTCGATGGCGACCGGACGAGCTCAGCGAGCGGCGGCTGGCCACGGGGAAGACTGACCCCGATTCGGTCGACTCCGGTTAGCAATGGAGGGCGGCGGATGGGGAGAAAATTCGGCGGAGCAGGCAGGGGCGACGGGCGGCAAGGTGCAGTGGCTATGGCGACTGGCGGCGCGGGCGCGCGGCGCTAGGTCGGGGTCTCGGGGACGAACAGGAGGCCTCTGTCGCGACTCGCGAGTTGAGGAAACTGGACGAGGGCATATTTGACAATTCGAAATTTATTAAGCCTAGCTTAGCTTCCTTCATCAGTAGTTAAACGAGGAGGTAACGACGCCGGGGGGCAAATCGGTGAAAATTAGACTGCGTCGGGGGCTCACAGCGAGACGTCGGGGGCTCAGACGTGCGAACAAAGGGGTCTAAAATGATTTTTTTGTGGAAAATTATCCTGTGCATACTCCAGCTGTCTGGACCCCGCGAATTCATATTTTTCTGTGGTTGCTTATTAATAATAAGATTTTAACCTGTGACAATCTCAGTAAATGTCGGCCACTAGATTATTTAACTTGCTTATTCTGTGCTGAAACTGTGCTGAAACGGAATCTATTAATCACCTGTTTTGTGATTGCGTAGTGGCTAGGGCGATTTGGGATTGTATTTCGGAGTGCCTTGGGCTTAGCATTGGAGGCAAACATCGAATCTATTGCTAGATGGTGGCTGAGTGAAAATAACAATTCTGTTATTAATATATTCTCCTCTGCTACACTTTGGACCCTATGGACTGTGAGAAATGAAATGTGTTTTCAGGGGCTAAGGTGGCCAGGTGTCAAAGAAATATTGTGAAGGATTGGAGGTTCAATCAAATCCTGGAAAGTGCTGTGTTTGGACAAGCATTCCAGTCTGCTGGATCAGAACTTATTGAAGCTAGATCACAAGAGAGGGAGCTGCTCAGAATCGCATGGACATGACTACGGTGTTGCTGGGGGCGATGCCAGACGACTACAACAAAAGCTGGGCCTCAGGCATAGCTGGTGAGAAGGTGGCAGCGGGGACAGGCCTGTGAAGCGCTGGTGGGAATAAACGCGAAGATTACAGAGGTTCTTCGTGGTCTTTGTTTTCCTGCTGTTGGATGTAATAAAAGTTCTCTGAAAAACTCTGGGATTGTGCGTTGGTGCGTGTAAGAGGCCTGAAACTGCTGTAATAACACTTGGTTGCATGCAATGGAACCAGGGGTGAAACCCTTTATATGTAAAAAAAGAGGTCTAAAATCAAAGGCAAGCGAGCTAGGGGTCCAAATCAATTCTCCCTTGTCAAAGCAGGCCAGCAGCACCGTCGTTTCTTTGGTGGTCTCGTGTATGTTGCCGGGCTTCAGCGCCACAACATGCAGCTGACTATCGGTTTCGCCGGAACAGAGACCTGCTATGGTGGACGCGTGAGAGCAGGAGGGTC
The DNA here is from genome assembly GCA_947311845.1 of Poa pratensis. NCBI lineage: Eukaryota > Viridiplantae > Streptophyta > Magnoliopsida > Poales > Poaceae > Poa > Poa pratensis. Next base: position 42,453,995 of record CAMZMU010000071.1, on the reverse strand, counting down.
AACTTCTGGTTCATCGTTTTCGTCAACAACTATTATGTCGGCTGTCCGGCAACCCATCTGTAGAGATTACACCTTGAAAATCGAGTAAAACGAATAATAAAAGGATATTATACCTAGGAACAAATGTGATTAGTGCTCCAATGCAATCCTATGAGAAATTTTTCTAATGATTCAGTCCGATGAATTAAATGACACAAATTGGAAAAATTCATATGGATTGAAATCTTTCAAAAAAAAGTTAAATCAAAGGAGCCCTTAAAAAAATAACTATACACGCAGCATGAAGAAAAAACGTGATTGGTGCTTTTTCTTAAAAACGGAAGCAAAAGTTTTACCACGTCCCATTAATAAAAAGGGATAAAGCGCAGAAGTTGGAGGTGCTTTGGGAGCCATTCAACAATTTGATTAGAACTGCTCACACTAGATCCCAAACTCTAAATTTTAATTTCAGAGTCCAATTTCCAAGCATAGCCTATTCAGCATCCATCCCGAGGAGGCCCCTGGCTCTGGCGGATTCCCTGGCCTTTTTTCAGGGTATGCTAGGACATCATCAAGTATTATCTCGTGCTCGCCATTCGCAATTTGGAAGTTGCCAACAACAAAAACCCCGACAAGATTAATTCGCACAAGGATCCTCGTTCCAAAATACAGTGGCACGAACCAGCCTAAGGAGTTGAGACCCATACACTTGATCCATAGCTTCGGCAAAATTTTCAAAATGACTCTCACCACGAGATTGCAACCGTTGATGCCAGCCTTGGTTCTCCCATGTCAGGACGCCTTCATAGAGGCTTGCAACATTCACGATAATTTCCTCTAAATGCAAAGTCTGGCCAAAACTCTCAAGCAAAAGAAACCTTCTATGTTGCTCAAACTAGACATCTCAAAAGTTTTTGACATGGACTACTTTGAGTTTCTCGTCCAACTACTGTCTTTTAGAGGTTTCCCTACTCCTGGTGCAATTGGCTTTCAATTTTACTCCTTGACGACTCCACTAAGATTCTCGTCAATGGCAACCTCACGGGCAAGCTGATGCACCGTTGTGGTTTAAGGGGGAACCCTTTCCCCCATCCTCTTCGTTCTTGTCATGGATGGTCGGGCGTGCATGATGTCTCGAGCGCAGAACGATGGTATTCTCAGGCCTCTCAGGGTGGAAGGTAGGCTGGATTACCACAACTGCAGGCTAATCCTGGTTCAGGTGGTTCTCTCAGCTGTTCATAGCTTCCAGATTCTCGTGATCACTCACCCCAAGTGGTTGGACAAGATAGTTGATATAATTTGCCGTTCCTTCCTCTCACGGACAAATGCACAGCGCCGGGCGAGAAGTGTCTAGTTTGTTGGATATTTTTTGGCCAACAGACAGTCTACAATGGGATATCTATTTTGTAGCTCCATAGCCGCGCACTGCGGCGTATACGTTGGATGGGCAACACCATACTCAACCAGATAGTTTGGCGAGGTCTACCCTTCCCCTATGGTAGCACATAAATCATCATTGGTGACCAGAAAACAACGTTGTTTTGTCACTCGCATTGGATGCATGGCACCCACCTCAAGATGTAGTACCCGAAATTGCTCACGCATAGTCGAGAATCGGAACTCTTGGTTCGTGAGGCGAAAACAAGTGGATTCAATATATCAAGTAGAACCCCCTGGTTGCGGAGCTGATAGATTACCTCTCGCTTTCAAACTTGTTGCTAGGTGTCAACCTCACCCCTGGCAGATCTAGGTCCATCCGATGGCCCATTGTAACTTGCAACGCTCGATCTGCATATCATTTCCAATTCCTCGCATTCAAGCAGACGAACTTCCCTCGACTGATCTGGAAGACGAATACACCTCCAAAATGTCAGCTCTTGCCTGGCTCGTGATCCAAGGTTGTTGCCTTAGGGTGGACAATCTTCACAAAAGAGGTTTACACAACATTCCGATTTGTCCGATGGCCACAATCCAATTTGTCCATTGTGCGAACGTATGTATTCTACTCTCAATCACATTGAAGGGTCATCTCATATTTTCAGAAGTACTGAGATGAGGGTTTCTATTCTAGTATTGATATTGCCAAAGCCATTGCATCAGATATGGACATAGAGCCAAAATTTTGTACAAAACATCAAAGTAACATGAAGAAGCATTTTTGATGAAATCAATGATGAAGATGACGAAGTACAACTGTTAGCCATGGAATCCTTCAGAGTTACTTACTTTCTTGTCATTGTTGACACCGGAATTGCTTCATTGACTAGTCGATTTGAGCAACTGAAGCTTTTTTTAATTTACGAAACCATGCAAAAGCTTTTTTAAGAAGCCAATGTTGATTTTGATGATTTTGTCTCCGAATTAAAAATGTTGCTAGTAACTTTGCCAAATGATGTGATGTCAGCGTCTTAGATTCTTCAATCCGTCACAATTGTAGTTTGCTATCCAAATGTCTCAGTTGCTTACCGGGTCCTCTTGACTATACTTATGACTGTAGCCTCGGTAAAAAAAGTTTCTCTAAATCGAAACTGCTGAAAACTTGTTTGAGATCAACTATCTTGGACAACATTGATCTTGACATTGTACTAAATGATTTTGCATCTAGGAATGTACGAAGTAATTTTTTTGTGAAGTAACTTTTTTGCATCTAGTGTTGATGGAGTCATTGGAGTTCGGTTCTTATTGAGGTAATCAAATTAGCATGGCATGCTTGTTTCTATTTTGCTGATCTTTTAGTGATCATGTCGTTATATGACACTCTCAACAGCTCAAGTGCTTAATAATCATTTTTAGACATGCCAACTAAAAATGTGTAGATATATTATATGTTAACTCTTCTACTCCCTCCCTATCATATTATAAGTCGTTGGGGAATCTTAGTACAAAATTTTCCATGCTATAGCTTTTAATGTGTTTCCGAAAATACCCCCGTCCTCTTTGCCCACCGCGCAGACAACGCTCTCCATTTTCCCCACTACCCTCTAGCTCGCCCACTACCCACTAGCTCACCGTCGCCCTCTCCCTCTAGCTCGCCGTCGCCGCCCCCCACCGCCCTCTAGCTCGCCGTCTCAGCTCCCCACTACCCTCTCCCTGTGGCTCGCCGTCGCCGCTCCCCACTGCCACGTTTTCTCTCGCGCTCCACGACCGTGCCCAATCTCGGTCGCCGCTCCCCACCGCCCTCTCCCTCTGCCATCGCCGCCCCCCACGTCCTCTCCCTCTGGCTCTCCGTCACCGCCCCCACCGCCCTCTCCCTCTGGCTCTCCGCCGCCGCCCCCCACCACCCTCTCCCTCTCTGAATCTGGAGGTCAAAGACTGCATTTTTATGCGTCGGCGATGATTCCTGGGCGAGGGAGGCGCCGGATTTGCGTCCTCCGGCGTGGGATCTGCGTTCTCCGGCGTGCCGGACCAGTTGGAAGACGACGAGGCGATGAATGTCTTGGCAGCGGTTCTGAGCGTCAAGGAGCACCGGAGAAGCGGCAGCGGGAAGAAGGTGCGCCGGAGCAGCTGGAGCAGAGGCGACGTCGTCGTCCTCACGGTGCCCCCATTGTGGTAGCGCGGGCACTGCCCCACCACGCCACGGTGCCACGGCTCCGTGCGGAAGGTCTGGTGCTTGCTCGATCTCCTTCCTCTCTCATCTCCTTTCTCTTGTGCTTGCTCGATCTGGTGCAGTAGGAGTAGTCTGAATTGCTCGATCTGGTTGTTGTACTCTAGGTGCTCTGTAATTATTGATTAGTGCTTGACTGATTGGAGTATGAAAATTTTAAGAAGTGTTAACTAAATTAAAATGATTCATTTGCAGTAGAACTTGGGGCAGTAAAATTCATTTGCAGTATTCAGAGTAGGGTTATTTGGAGTAGTGTTCTTGCTTCCTGCCAGGAATTAAAATTACTCCATTGATTCACGCCATTTCCATTGATCTAGAGTACAACCAGATGATGAGGGTTGCCTATGAGTGATCCTACCATGATGATGATGTACCCTTGTGCTTTGTAGGGTTGCCTAGGAGTAGATTCCATGCTTTCATTCATGTTATTGGAGTAATTGAGGTGCTGGAGAGTAGGGATGAGATTTGTAATACATGAGTAACTGCTAATGCTTGGAGAGGAGTACTGTTTTGTTGTATTCTTATCTGCTCCATTAGGTGTAGCAATTGATCTGGTGTGTGCCGTGCTTGTTGCTTGCTTCCACTACTTGCTGCTGCTGCCAGTAGCTTGATGTGCTTGTTACTGCTGCTAGCAAGTGCTTGCTAGCAGCAGTAACATGTTGCTTTACTTTCTTGAATGACATCAACCAAATTAAAATTGAAAACTTACTTGAAAGCTGTAACTTAATTTGATATTTTTGCTTGTAATGTTGTTGTTGTATGTATATGCTGCTCCATTAGGAGTATGTGTATTGCTTGTACTCTTTCTTGTACTCTTATCTGCTCCTAACACTTGCACTTGTAAAATGGAGTAGCGCTTGCTCCTAACTGAAATACACTTGCACTTCATGTACTCTTACTGCTACTAGCATCATAAACAAAAATCATAAGAACACCTTATAAACACACAGCAGGAGTAACATTAACTTACACACAAACTTTGTTCAGCTTGGATGATTCAGTAACACACAAACATTAACTTACACACATTAACATACATACTTGTTTAGGCAACACCTTGGCCTAGAAAGTTTAGAGCATATTCATAAACCTCGGGAGGGCAATGCAGCCTTTTTGGAAGCAGACCCAACCTTTCAAACCCATCCTTGTTTGCATGAGTTAACTTGTACCCATTTCCTCCTGCATTGTTCATAATCTCAACCATGCAGGTCATTAAACTTAGGAAAATACTGTTAAGCTTTGATGATTTATACGCTGCAAATTCTAACTGAACTCCTTTAATGAATTCTTGGAGTGTTTTAGTGCTCAGGCAATCAGTTAGAGATTTTATCGATCTAAAAAAACCTAGATCAAGGACGTTCAGGTCTGGACTATTTGCCGGCTGTTGCATGAGCTTGATGTTCAGTCCTGTATTGGCCACAGCTTCTGCGAATGCTGGGTCATCGGGCAAAAGATGCGGCCTCGCATTATCTTGCTGGATGAAAATGGTCTTCCCCACATCTTCTTTAGGCCAAACTGCTTCTATTGCAGGCAATAGCTTCTCAATAAAATACTCCCGCATCACTTCCCTTGTTACTACCAAGTTCTTGGTTTCTAAGGTCCCCCTTTCCCTGTTTTCACTTCTTCTTGCGCTGGTACTTCTTGCACGAATGGCCACATGCCTATTTTCCCATCAATGTCATTTTCCCCTCACTGTCATATCTAGGTCGAGCGACAGCGGTGAGGAACATTACTTTTCCAATACAGTTTCTAGGTAGAGGCCTTATAGGATCTGGCTCATCAGGCAGCAAGTAATAGGTCTGGTTACTCTTGGTCATGTTGAACCATTTTTCATCAACATGCAAAATTCTGTACATGTCGATGAAAAGTGGGTCTGCAGTTCCAATGGTAGCCTCGTCGATCATTCCTATGCAAAACTGTGCCATGTTTTTCTTATGCTTGTCTGTTAGTGGAGGCTTTAGGGGATTTGAGTGCCTTCGGATTAGCTTTAGATGGAACTTTCTCTACAATGTCATTGGATTGACTCCAAGTTGCCAAGCAAGTGATCTAATTGTTGACCTCCTATTAAGTGGGATAGTGGGGATTCTTGATAGATCAATGTCTATTGGCTTCCTTCCACACCTGCCCTTTTTCTTGCTTGAAACATCTACTGGCAAACCTTCCGCAATCTTCTTCATAGCCAACTGCCAAAGTTTCTGTATCTGTCGAATATTCACCTCAAAATAATTTGCCACATTCTTCTTATCATCTTTCTTGAATTTTCCACCTCTGCTCCATACACAGTGTGTGCATAGCTACATAAGCAACATATTTCTGAGTGTCACTAAGTGTTTTCCTTGTCTTCTTTGCTGTCTGTGCACCTACAAAAAGAAATAAAACCAAATGAAATTAAAACTTGCTTGCTTCTCTGAACTACTGCTGATGCTTTTAGCTAATTCTGTGCAGGTTAAGGATGTCAGATGGAACTCCAACCTGGGAGACCTCCAAATGGAAATGCAGGTAAACTATTTTGCACATGTGGTTTAAAATTTTGCACATGTGGTTTAAAATTGTTTAATGAGCAACTTGTTTCGCTATATTGTTCTGTAAATGCATCATGTGCATCATGGAGTAGTAGCATGCCTGAAATAACAGCAGTAAGTTGACTGAAATAACACTAGTAGCATGTGGCCATTCCTTTGGCTTATTGTTGACTGCTTGTTCGTTGCTAATAACTGCAGTAAATTTCATCCAATAAGACTAGTAACATGAGCCCTGAAATAACTTCAGTAAGTTAACTGAAATAACACTACTCTACTCTAGTTGCTGAAATAACTCGAATTGTTCTACTCCATTGGCTGCTTGTTATATTCCTTTGGCGTATTGTTGAACAATCTTTGGATGAAAAGATCCAAACAGATTTGTTATTTGATTTGATTGTTGATTCTATTGCAGATGATCATGCAGCAAATGGATAATTCACAAAAGAACTTGTGCTCACCGCCTGCAACTTGACCGGGATCCACGCCGTCATCTTCCATATTGATATAACCTTCTTGATCGACATGTCCTCCTTCAGGTAAACCTGTATATAATCATGTTAATCCATACTCCTGCTTATATTCATGTTAATCTTGTACTCCAAACTGAAGATGACAGTTTACTGCTACTCTACTTGCATGAAATTGACACAACATGCAAAGTTTTCTTGAAGCTTGCAAATTTTCTTCAGAACATGAATATAACCACATATGCATGATTTGAACCTTCTGGTCCAAGTAGTACATCACTTGGGTTGAAATCAATAGAGCTCACATTTGCATGATTTTGTCTGAATAAATAGAGTACATCACATTTGCACTGAATGTTTGTCTGCAGGAACAGGATTGTACCGGCATCCTTGTCCACATGATGCTCGACTTGGCCTTCTACAGGATGATCGACAAGGCCTTCTTCAGGTTCAGGTGGACTGCAATTGAGGTCCAGGAGGAGAACCATAGCGTTGTGCCGTGGACTGCAATTGATGGAAGTGTTCCAATTCCTACAGGGGGAGATCGCCGTGCCGCGCCTTGAACTCCTGGAGATCTGCTTCTGTTGCTGCTCGTGGGGATCTGCTGCCGGTTCTCGTGGGGATCTGCTGCTGCTTGTGGGGATCTCGAGTTCTGGGCGTTGGTGGTGGCGTTGGAGTTCAGGCGCTGGTGCTGGCGTAGGAGTTAAGGCGTTGCTGCTGGCGCAGGAGCTCAGACGGTGATGGCGCTGGGATGGCCAGGTGATGATGCTGGGGATTGCCCAGGTGATGGCGCTGGGTGCTCCTCGCTCAGATTCTGGCGCTGGGCACCAGATCTGCTGGTGATGGTGAGGAGCACCTGGGGACCTGGGCGAGGAGAGGAGCCTGGGCGAGGAGAGACGGAGGCACGAGGCGAGTTGGAGACGCGAGGAGCAAGACGACATGAGATTCAAATTTGTAGGGGTATTTAAGACTTTTCCTCATGTTTCACCTGGTCGGAACAAATCCCCCAGCGACTTATATTATGATACGGAGGGAGTACAATACTTTGCAAGTGAAAGTAGATATATTTATATGTCCATGAATGTTGATACGCGTACATATATAGGCCCATGCGCTGATGCGCCGACTTCACCCTAGGGCCTCCAAAACATAGGTTCGGTCTTGGATGTGCCACATCCCCGTGAGACAGCTCTGCAGCTCTATGGTGACAGGTGACTGCTCCTTTGCCATCAGCTCCATTGAACAGAGCTAGTCTCAAGGACTAGCGCTGGGAGATCACCACCCAAGCACAAGCACAACGGGTCAATAGCTCCTATGCGGCGCTTTTCCTTGGAATTGGAAGGAGAACGACGTCGTTGGAGGGAATAGCTCATGTGCGACGTTTTGCAGTGCGCAAATAGCCCAGGGCCGACATGGCCCTTAAACAGAATTGATCATTAGCTGTTAGGGTTATGCGACGCTTGGACCCACAACTTATCCACCTCAGCGCGGGACCCACCACGTATCCACCTCACCCTGCGGGACCTACCTCACCGAATCTAAAACAGAGCTGCGCCCGTGTCCGTGGTCGTGCCATTGCTTCCCCTTTCCCCATTCTTTCTCTTCTCCGGCGACGACGTACGTCATCGAGATGTCCAGCTCCTCCGCCTCGCAGTCAAGATGGCCACAATATTGTGCAGTTCCGATGAGAAGGTGTCCTGACTGCCCACGCCCAGAGCCTCTTAAGCAGTTGGTCACTAGAACTGACGAGAATAACCATCTCGGGCGACATTTTGTGAAATGCTTGAGCAAGCCCATGATGGGACGGGATGGCAAGGTTAGATCTTAGTTCTTTCCCCGTTATTTCGTAATCGTTTGCTCTGATTTATCCAAATTGCCTTTTTTCTCATCGAATTTGAGATCTAGGGTTCATGTTACTATTTACAGATGCTGAAGAAATGTTCCCATTTCGAGTGGTTAGATGAATACGTTAATAGGCTTGAATTTGAGGGCTACATTGATATGAGCGACGCCGCAACCCGGGAGCTCATTTTGCCGCTGCTTGCTGTGGAGAATTTCAGCTCGGACAGAGGAGCGGACAGAGCCGTGCCGACGGCGAGGAATGCGCGCATTGCTGAACTGCCCGCGGAGCCCGAACTGAACGAGGATTTTGAAGAAGATAAAGAAGCTTTTAAGGCAGATGGTGGATTTGCAGAAGCAAGCAAATGTCATGGCAGGAGGATTTTATGCTTGTATCATTGCTCTGTTCTTTCTTTACTTGTTGTTCATCCGTCGTTAGAATGGGCAAAATTTCTTTTCAGTTAGCTAGGCATGTCAGGGCAGAGGACGCGATCTGTGCGCCATGCCAATTTCATCTAACTGATTGAAAGCAGCAATTTCGAAATTTCTTCAGTTCTTCAGTTAAGTGGCTAATTTGAATATACACTTCCAGTTCTTCGGGTCCCCAGTTCTTCAGTTAGCAAGTGCAGACCAAAGTTCAGTTTCAAGAAGAACAAGAAAAGTTCGTGGGCTGCCGAATAGATGTTGGGCCGTGACGCTGACGTTGAGAAAAAACCAGGCCCAAAGAGAAAAAACAAGTGCAGACGAAAGTTCAGTTTCGAGAAGAAAAAAGTTTCTGGGCTGCCGAATAGATGTTGGGCCATGAAGCTGAAGTTGAGAAAAACCAGACCCAAAGAGAAAACAAACCTACCTGTGTAGGGGCACCCTTTTATTTTATAGCATGGAGGCACCAATGTTGAACCAAAAATGCTTCGACAAAAACCTCTAAAATAAAATGTGGATTCGGCAAATAAAATATACTACGGCAAAAAACCCTCTTAGAAACATAGTATATTTACTTGTTTTACTTGCCCCCATTGATGTTGATGGAACAATGTAAATAACATGCGGGAAAATGCAAAGATCTAGCAAAGATTTTACTTGTTTAACTTTTTTTAGGTCCTAAATAATTTGCTTCTTTTTCTTGTTTCTATTATTTACTTCATAAATATTTGTTATGAGTTGCATTATTCATGGAAATATTTGTTACTCCCACAAAAATTTGTGTCTAATATTTTGTTCCATGAACACATACTCATATTGAAAATAATCAAACAACCGGATGGACACATGTAGTAGCAAACAATATTACTTGTTTGAACAACACGGACAACACATAGACATAGTAGTAGAACCAACATCACCCTTACAACTTATTACTAACAACGACAGGATGGAGACACATGAACCCTTACATGATGAACCCTAACGACGAAAGAAACATGATAAACCATAATGACGGACACATCACCACCAACATAGCCATAGCTTAGAACAGCACCGACATGGGGTCCCCGACATGGAGACGTCTTCACTCCTCACCGTCGGCCCACAAGTTGTAGGGGAGGGTGTGCATGGTGTACACGTTAGGCCAGGTGCTGTCGAGGTCGGTGTAGAAGTTGTAGGTGGTGAATGCGATAAACTCGCACCACCGCCGTACCAGACCCGACCGAGGAGGTGATATGCATCGAACGGGTTAGTGAAGCGGACAAGGAGGCCACTTCCTCTGAGGCGAGCTTCGTCGATGGTGAACATCCGTGGAGAGCCCGGAGGTTGGTGGCGATAGCAGGCACGAAGGAAGAGGGTCGCGAAGTCCAGTGGACCCCTCTAGCGAGAGATGGCCCACACCCGGAACGTCGGCCTGTTGAACTGCATGGTGTCGATCGCTTGGATGTGGCTTGGATGTGATGCGAGTGGGGCGAATGGCGTGTTTGGTGTTTGTGAGGAAGATGAAGGTTAGAGGTAGACGAGAGGTGGGGTTAAATAGGGGCCATGGTGCATGCCGTTTGCCCTTCGCCCGTGACAATAATGGATGATGGTTGTTTGACTTCATCTCGTGGCACGCGGTCGAGCACGCCGTGACATTAATGGATGCCGGCCGTTTGCCTTCGTCTCGTGGAACAAGGCTGAGCACACCGTTCAGACTGCGTCGATGCAGTACGTGCTGCCGCTTCTAAAAAATTGCTTTGATGCTACGCTACGTAGGCGAACAGGGCTGCATCGCTGCTAATGGCTTAGATGCAACACTTTACTTCATCGAGACGGTGAACGGGCGGCTGCGTACCCACGTCTGGGCGTGCATGCAACGGGCGGCTGCGTGGAGGCGAACACACACGAAGCACACGAAGTCAGACGCGCGGACGCTTGATCCATGCACCACGTCATTCTGGGTCGCCGGATCATATTCAACGGCTTAAATCAAACGAATGGGCTGATCCAAACCCCATCTATCCAGCCAATCAGCGCATCACATGTCCACGAATCAATCCACGGACCGCGAGCCAATCAAATTGAAGAACAAGCCGATTGCGTGGATCACACGTTCGCTGGGAGACCCTAAGAGGAAGGTATGAAGCAGTGTAGCAGCAATTTCCCTCAGTATGAAACCAAGGTTTAATCGAACCAGTATGAGCAAGAAATCACTTCTGAAGGTTGTTGGTGGCGGAATATGGCACGGCGCAACACCTGGGAATCTGGCGCCGACGTGGAATCTGCACACAACACAATCAAACTACTTTGTCCCAACGAAACAGTGAGGTTGTCAATCTCACCGGCTTGCTGAAAACAAAGGATTAAACGTATGGTGTGGAAAACAATAGTAAATTGCAGAGAATGAAAAGGAACAATGTTTGCAGTTGTATTATCAGTGTAAAAGAATGGACCAGGGTCCACAGTTCACTAGTGGTGTCTCTCCGTAAAAGATAACTAACATGCTGGTTGAACAAATTACAGCTGGGCAATTGACAAAATATTGAGCGCATGACAATGCATATATATGACATGATGATTACTATGATATTCATGTGGGCATTACGACAAAATGCATAGACCGTTATCCAACAGCGTCTTTGACTAATAATCCACCGCGAGGTTGTCATACCGACTTCCCCGTTGGTATTAAGTTGCAAGCAACGGATAATTGCATTAAGTAATGTGCGTAAAGTAAACAAATGCATTAGACCTAACGGCGTACCCTTAAGCTAAGCATCGGTTATTTTATCCCTAGTGGCAACATCACATCCACAATCTTAGAAGTTATTGTCACTCTCCCAGATTACCGGAGGCATGAACCCACTATCTAGCATAAATACTCACTCTTGGAGTTACAAGCATCTACTTGGCCAAAGCATCTACTAGTAACGGAAAGCATGCAAGATCATAAATAACATATAAGATAGATTGATAATCAACTTGACATAGTATTCAATATTCATCGGATCCCAGCAAACAGAAGATGTAGCATTACAATAAGATGATCTTGATCATGATAGGCAGCTCACAAGATCTAAACATGATAGAATAAAGTGGAGAGACAACCATCTAGCTACTGCCATGTACCCGTAGTCCAAGGATGAACTACTCACACATCACTCCGGAGGCAGGGATGGTGCCGGGAAGAGCTTCTGAACCCTCCCGAGCTAGGGTTGACGGCGGCGGCGTCTCTGGAACTTTTCGTGGATAATGGCTCGGGTGTTTAGGGTTTTCACGCCGGAAAGAATAAATAGGCGAAAGGGCAGCGGCTGCGGAGCCACAAGGGCCCCAGAAAATGTTGCAGGGGGGCGCGCACGGCCCCATGGTGTGGGTGCCACGTGGCCCTCCTGCGTCTCTTCTCTGGACTCCGTCTTCGTGTTGGAAAAATTGGAGGTTCTGTCCAAGTCTCGTCCAATTTCGAGAATATTTCCAGACTAGCTTTTCTGGAATACAAAAACAGCAGAAAACAGGAACTGGCACTGTGGCATCTTGTTAATAGGTTAGTCCAGAAAATGCATAAAAATGCTATGAAGTGTATATAAAACATGTAACAATTGGTATAATATCAACATGGAACATCAGAAATTATAGATACGTTTGAGACGTATCAAGCATCCCCAAGCTTAGTTCTACTTTCCTCGAGTAGGTAAAACGATAAAAACAAAATAATTTCGGAGGTGACATGCTACAATCATAATCTTGATCAAATAATACTGTAAAGCACATGTTATGAATGAAGTGATCCAGGTCAATGGTCTATAGTTTGCTAGCAAGTAGATAATGAGCAAACAACTAAATCATATAAGCAAAAACCTTTCATGAATAGTACTTTCGAGACAAGCATCAAGGAGTTTTGCATAAGAGTTAACTCATAAAGCAATAGATTCTAAGTAAAAGTTATTTAACCAACACAAAGGAAGATTTAAGTTTCAGCTATTGCTTTCAACTTTCAACATATATATCTCATGGATATTTGTCAACACAAAGCATATAATAAGTGTAATATACGAGCATATAAAAATTGTTGCACCAAAGTTGACACTAGTGTTTGCTTCTAAGATAGAAAGAAGTAGGTAAACTGACTCAACATAAAGGTAAAAGAAAGGCCCTTCGCAGAGGGAAGCAGGGATTAAATCATGTGCTAGAGCTTTTTAAGTTTTGGAAATAATATAGAGAGTAAAAATACGTTTTGAGAGGTGTTTGTTAATTGTCAACGAATCAGAAAATGGAAAGTACAATATGACCCCTGCCAACCAGACTTTTAAGAGCGGCTCCCATGAAAGACGTTATTTCTACCACCAAGGCAGATCATCCCTCTTTCTCTTTTGTTTACACATGCAGATATTTCACTGTTTGTCATTGCTTGACTGATAAATCAAGGCAAAAATGTGAAGAGAATTAAGCGATTAAAGTTGTAATTAATTGGGACTGGGCACCCTATTTGCCAGCTCTTTTTGCAAAATTAATGGATAAGCGGATGTATATGCCGCTAGTCCGGTGGTAAAGTCTATTTGACAGTTGACATAAAGACATCCACCCCGTCCTCATGAGCTTGGTAAACATTGACACAAAATATGAGTAATAATGTTTGAATAGTTTAAAGGTAGCACATGAAAAATTTACTTGGAATGGCAAGAAAATACCACATATAGATAGTTATGGTGGACACAGATGGCATGGATTTGGCTCAAGGTTTTGGATGCACGGGAAGCATTCCCTCTCAGTACAGAGTTTAGGCTAGCAAGGTTACTGAAGCAAACACAGGATATCAACCGACACAGCAAGGCTTATATGAAAACATATTGCAAGCATTATAAGACTCTACACTGTCTTCCTTGTTAACCAAACCCTTTTACTAGAAAATATCTAGACCTTAGAGATACCAATCATGCAAACCAAATTTCAACGAGTTTTACGGTAGTTTTTCATTAATAGGTTTTAACTACATGATACAAAAGGTTAAAGATGAACTACTTGATAACTCAAAACAATTGACAAGTATCAAATTATCCAATACAATGATCTACAAGAATATGTAAGCTTTTTCCATTATACCATCTACCACATGCAACATTTTCTGTTCCAACCAAACACCAATCAATTTATTTCAACATAAACTCTCCAATAAATTATAAGTGAAGCAAGAGAGTACTTTCTTTAAAAGAACTAACAGTTCTGAATAAGACATGCATGAAAAACAGGAGCTAAAAGCATAGCCATAGCTATATAAGAATACTCAACAAGTATAAGTTAAGAATAGGAGTATTCATATGAAAAAGCGGAGCGTGTCTCTCTCCCAATCAAGAATGCTGGGGTCCAATCAAGTTGACCATAAGAAAAATAAAATACTTAAAATAAAAGCACACAGACGCTCCAAGTAAAGCACATATGATGTGAAAGAATTAAAATATAGTTTCACTAGAGATGACCTGATAAGTTGCTGATGAAGAAGGGGATGCCTTTGGCATCCCCAAGCTTAGACGCTTGAGTCTTCTTGAAATATGCTGGGATGATCCATGGAAGTATCCCCAAGCTTAAGCTCTTCACTCTTCTTGATCACATTATATCATCCTTCTCTCTTGACCCTTGAAAACTTCCGCCACACTAAACTCGAAGTAATTCTCATTAGAGGGTTAGTGCACAATCAAAAACTCACATGTTCTATAAGGACACAAACATGACCGTTACTTTTAACATTAGCTACTGCCACTGATGTTATGTGAAGCTCTTCACCCTAAAAAATAATTCCACTCAACACTAGTAAAAGAGAGAATGCGAAAAATAAAAGACAAATCTGCCTAAACAGAACAGTCTGCAAAGACGAATTTTTTCGAGGCACTTACGTTGCTCAGATCAGAAAACTTTAAACTAACGAAAGATGCGTACATATCTGAGGATTACGCACAAAAAATTTCAGATTTAAATAATTTTTCTGTGATTTTACAGAATTAAAACGGTGAACAGCAGAAATCTGTTCCTGCGCAGAAATCCAAATCTGGCATCATCTTCCTATTAGAGGCAATACTTGGCACAACAATGCGATAAAATAAAGATACAAAGGAATTGTTACAGAAGTAAACAACTCCTTGACTCAAAAAAAAAAGAAAAAATTGCAGAAATAAAATAATGGGTTGTCTCCCATAAACGCTTTTCTTTAACGCCTTTCAGCTAGGCATAGTGATTTTTATGATGCTCACATAAGCTGAGAGTTGAAAAATAAAAGAGAGCATCAAGAAGCATATATAAAACATGTTTAAATCTAACACTCTTCCTATGCATAGGAGCCTTGTAAGCAAATAAATTCATAAAGAACAAAGTAACAAGCATAGGAAGGTAAAACAAGGGCAACTTCAAACCTTTCAGCATATAGAGAGGTGTTTTAGTACCATGAAAATTTCTACAATCATATTTTCCTCTCTCATAATAATTTTCAGTAGCATCATGAACAAACTCAACAATATAACTATCACATAAAGCATGCTTTTCATGATCTACAAACACATACTTTTTATCAAGCTCCAAAATAGTGGGATTAAAACTTTCAAACCCACTTTTAAACATATTAAAACAAGATGATTGGTCACTCTCAATAGTAGAATGCATAATATTATCAAGCAACATAGGACCATCATCTAAAGCTTTATCATAAATATTTTCTAAGCAAACTTTCTCATAACCATGCATTTTGAAATTAGGCATAAATAGAGGATTATCATAAGACTTATCAAAATAGCATGGATTTTCATAGATAACAGTAGCATAATTATTTCCACAAGTTTCATTCATAGGGAATATTTCAAGAGAATCCACAGGAGCATAACATTCTTCCTCCTTTTGTAAGCATGGAAGGCAATCAAATAGTGTAAGAGTTAAAGAGTTACTCTCATTGGAAGGTAGACATGGGTAGTTAATCCACTCTTCCTCCTTTTGTTCATCACTCTCCTCCTCTTTTTCATCCAATGAGCTTTCAGCTTCAGCAGTAGTTTCTTCTTCTACAGGTTCCTGCAAGACAATGGTCTCTTCTTTTTGAGGATGTCTTTTCTCAAAAATTCAGTAATATAAGGATTATCATTATAATACTCAAGGCAATATCCAAGCATAGCAAAAGTATCAGATCTATAAGGAGCATCATCATCTTGAATATAACAAGCAATTTCATAGGCACCCTTAAAAACAAAAAAATTCTTCAATTTGTTCAAGATTAACAAAGTCATAGTTTCCTTTAGTATAAGCAGCCAAGGTTTCATTATCATTATAATCACATTGGAAAGGGAGGTGTTTATGCCTTCTACAACATAAAAATTCATTAAAGCAGTAGGATTCATCATAAGTAGAGCACAAGTTTTTAGCAAAATAATTCAATCTACTTATTTGTTCCCATAAATATTTCCCTTTTTGAGATAAGCGGTATTCCTTATAATAATTTTGTTGTTCCTCTGTGAACCCACTTAGCCAATAAGATTTCGCTTCAGAGAGACCAGCCATTGATAGCAAGTAAACAACTAGACATAATAACAAACCGAAATAAACTAGATGCAGAAAACTAAATTTTTTTGTATTTTTGATAAATAAAGCAAACAAGACAAAATAAAAATAAACTAAGCAAGAAAATAACAAAGTAAGAGATTGGAAGCGTGAAACTCCCCTTGCAGAAATCCTCTTGCTCCCCGGCAACGGCGCCAGAAAAAGAGCTGTTGAAGGGAGTTAGAGGAGCTCTCAGAAATATTTCTTCTCCACGGCAACGGCGCCAGAAAAAGAGCTTGATTGCGTGGATCACACGTTCGCTGGGAGACCCCAAGAGGAAGGTATGAAGTAGTGTAGCAGCAGTTTCCCTCAGTATGAAACCATGGTTTAATCGAACCAGTAGGAGCAAGAAATCACTTCTGAAGGTTGTTGGTGGCGGAATATGGCACGGCGCAACACCAGGGAATCCGGCGCCGACGTGGAATCTGCACACAACACAATCAAACTACTTTGCCCCAACGAAACAGTGAGGTTGTCAATCTCACCGGCTTGCTGAAAACAAAGGATTAAACGTATGGTGTGGAAAAAGTAGTAAATTGCTGCGAATGAAAAGGAACAATGTTTGCAGTTGGTTGTATTATCAGTGTAAAAGAATGGACCGGGGTCCACAGTTCACTAGTGGTGTCTCTCCATAAAAGATAACTAACATGCTGGGTGAACAAATTACAGCTGGGCAATTGACAAAATATTGAGCGCATGACAATGCATATATATGACATGATGATTACTATGATATTCATGTGGGCATTACGACAAAATACATAGACGTTATCCAACAGCGTCTATGACTAATAATCCACCGCCAGGTTGTCATACCGAGTTCCCCGTTGGTATTAAGTTGCAAGCAACGGATAATTGCATTAAGTAATGTGCGTAAAGTAAACAAATGCATTAGACCTAACAGCGTACCCTTAAGCTAAGCATCGGTTATTTTATCCCTAGTGGCAACACCACATCCACAATCTTAGAAGTTATTGTCACTCTCCCAGATTACCGAGGCATTGTTGGATTATTAGGCATAATTTCCATGATTAATTCCAGAATAGTAAACATGATCGCAACAACTACTAACATGTTAAACTCGAAAATACTAGACGTATTAATTAACATGAACAGCAGCCAGACACCTACAAACACAGCTATCAAAACGTGACGAACGTACCGAACAATTGTAGATGAAGTAGTCGTTGGAGCAGCGACGGTAGCAGCTTGAGCGACGACAGTAGCAGCTCGAAGAAGACGACGTTGGAGACGAGTCGCCCGCGGACCCGGAGATCGTCCAGGAAGTCGAGCCGTGATGAAGAACTTGAAAGCAGTCGCGCGGAGCGCTTCCCAAAAACCTTATTCGCCCTCTCCCGTACAAGATCACAAGGACGAGCGGTTCGGAGACCTGTTGTCCCGTTCGCCGGTGCACGCCGGCGCACGGGATGGAGTAGACTACGGTGGCGGCGCAAGGCACGAGATTGGCAAAACCTAGATTGGTTCGGTGTGACGGCGCACGCAGTGCACGGCAATATATAGTGCGGTTCGGGAAACCCTAACGGTACACGTGGGCCAAGTCCACGTCGCGCACGTTTTGGGTCGGTTACAGTAGCCCACGATCCGGGAGCGACCCGAACCGACTAACTGTGACGCGTCCGTCCAAACCGTTTTCCCGGACTGCAAAAATAAAGCTCGGCTCGGCGAGATTCCCGCAACCCGCGGCGCGTCGTGACGAGACGGACGGACGGCGGCGGCGGAGGAGGAGGAGTGCGCACGAGAGAGCCTTCTGTTCTCAAACACACCAAGTGGTACAACACTCCACCTTATAAGGTGGTGTTTGTCTCCTCCAACTAGCAATGTGGGACTAAACTTTAGCTCCCACTCCACTCCCATGTGTGCTGCCACAAAATGGGCTTTGAGATTTTCTGAAATTGCTTATTGGGCTCCAAATGGGCCCAATTCTAACAATCCCCCACCAGATCTCAAATTCCCATTTAGAGATTTTGCCAAACCTCGTTTCTTGTTTATATACCAGTGTTTCAGCAGAGACTGTTAAGTTGAACTTCCGCCTAGAGCTTCAAGCTACATCTACCAGCAACTTGAACAATGGACGAACCTTGAATTGCAAGTTTGGTGCCAATAGACTTCACTCAAAGTCATAACCAGTACGTGGCTGCCAGTAGCCTACCCCGCGGGTGGAGCATATGCGTCATACTCCCTGGTCTCTTCATGAGCTTACTAGAGATCACCCAAATCTCATAGACTGCGACGTTTAACAGTCGGACTCATATAGGTGTGTTCTTTCAAGGTCGCTCTGTAGGATAGCACCTTTGCTACGAATAGCCAACAAAACACATTAAGGCATATTGCCAACCTGCCTTACAGAATGTGAGAGTTATGCATCTTCCCACGGAGAGGGTTATAAAATAACTCTCCTCAGTTAAACCACTAGCTTGTTCTTCCCAGGTCCTAATTCACGGGATCTCCGATCACATAGGTTGGGTTACCACTATGGTGTAACGCTCACGGGTCTCAACCCCATCTCCCTCGATGCACTATCTATCACATTACGTGATAGTCCCTTCGTAAAGGGATCTGCCAGGTTTTTGTCTGTTTGAATATAACTAACAGTTATTACTCCGGAGTTTCTCATTTTCCTGACAGACTTCAAGCGTCTTTGACGTGTCTTGATGACTTCGCATTATCCTTAGCACTGTTCACTTTCGTAATAACCGTTTGGTTGTCACAGTTCATAAGGATGGCCGGTAATGGTTTCTCAACCACCGGCAAGTCCATCAAGAGCTCACGCAGCCATTCTGCCTCAACAGAAGCTGTATCTAAAGCAGCAAGTTCTGCTTCCATGGTTGACCTCGTCAAAATGGTCTGTTTGCAAGACCTCCATGACACTGCGCCACCTCCAAGAATAAATGCATATCCACTTGTGGCGTAGAGCTCATCAACATCTGAGATCCAGTTCGCATCACAGTATCCCTCAAGCACCGCAGGGTGCCCTGAATAGTGAATCCCATAACTCATTGTACCGTTCAGATAGCGCATGACCCTTTCAAGTGCATGCCAATGATCAATACCCGGGTTAGACATGAACCTGCTCAACTTGCTCACAGCAAAAGAGATATCAGGTCTCGTCGCGCTCGCAAGGTACATGAGTGAACCGATCACTTGAGAATATCTTAATTGATCTCTCGTTTCCTTTTTGTTCTTTCTGAGTGTCACACTGGGATCATAGGGTGTTGGAGAAGGCTTGCTGTCTATATAACCAAAGCGGCTCAAGACCTTCTCAACATAGTGTGATTGCGTTAACGTAATCCCACTCTCATCCCTAATCAGCTTAATGTTCAGGATCACATCAGCTTGTCCCAGATCTTTCATATCAAAGCTCTTTGACAGAAAGACTTGACCTCATTTATCACTATCATGCTTGTACCGAAAATCAGTATGTCATCAACATACAAGCATAATATAACACTATCGCCCCCACCATGGCGATAATATACACACCTATCAGCCTCATTAATGGCAAAGCCTGCAGAAGTTAAAGTTCTGTCAAACTTCTCATGCCATTGCTTAGGTGCTTGCTTCAGCCCATACAAAGATTTTAACAATTTGCACACCTTTCTCTCTTCACCTTTTACTACAAACCCATCAGGCTGATCCATATAGATTTCCTCTTCCAACTCTCCGTTAAGGAAAGCTGTCTTTACGTCCATTTGATGAACGATAAGACCATAGGAGGCAGCCAGGGAAAGTAGTACTCGAATGGTGGTGAGTCTAGCAACAGGTGAATAGGTGTCAAAGTAATCTTCGCCTTCGCGCTGGGTGTAGCCCTTGGCTACAAGCCGTGCCTTGTACTTCTCAATAGTACCATCAGGCCTTAGCTTCTTCTTGAACACCCACTTACAACCCACAGGTTTGCAGCCGTAGGGTCGTTCAGATAATTCCCAAGTTCCATTAGAAAGAATCGAGTCCATCTCATTATGGACAGCTTCTTTCCAGTCATCAGCATCAGGAGATGCAAATGCCTCTGCAATGGACGTGGGAGTATTGTCCACAAGGTACACAATGAAATCATCACCAAAGGATTTTTCAGTCCTCTGTCTCTTGCTCCTCTTGGGAGCTGATTCATTGTCATCCTTCTCAAGGACTTCCTCAACAAGTGGTTGTTCAGAATGATCAACAGATGTACTAGGTTCAGCAAATATCTCAGAAGAAATTCTAGCAATGCTATGCATATCCTTCATAGGAAACTGTTCTCAAAAAATGTTGCATCACGAGATTCCAAAATAGTATCAACATGCATATCAGGTATCTCAGATTTAACCACTAAAAATCTATAGCAAATGCTCCGCTGAGCATAACCTAGAAAGACACAATCCACTGTCTTCGGTCCAAGTTTTCGTTTCTTAGGAATTGGAACATTGACTTTCGCCAAACATCCCCAAGTACGAAAATAAGAAAGTGATGGTTTTCTCCCAGACCACTCCTCGTAAGGTGTCTTCTCTTTATCCTTGTTAGGAACTCTATTCAGGACATGACACGAAGTCAACAAAGCCTCCCCCCACCATGCCTTAGATAAACCAGCAGTGTCCAACATGGCGTTCACCAAGTCGGTCAGCGTGCGGTTTTTCCTCTCGGCAACCCCGTTTGATTGGGGCGAATAGGGAGGCGTCCTCTCATGAATAATACCATGTTCCTCACAGAATTCATCAAATACGTTGGAGAAATACTCGCCACCACGATCTGACCTAAGACGTTTGATCTTTCTCTCTAATTGATTTTCTACTTCAGCTTTATAAATTTTAAAGTAGTCTAAAGCTTCATCTTTAGTGTGCAACAAATATACATAACAGAACCTAGTAGCATCATCGATTAAAGTCATGAAATATCTCTTATCACCTTTTGTCAACACGCCATTCATCTCACATAGATCCGAATGTACGAGTTCTAGAGGTGCCAAGTTTCTCTCCTCGGCTGCCTTGTGAGGCTTTCGAGGTTGCTTAGATTGCACACAGCTATGGCACTTAGAACCTTTGGCAATGGTGAAAGTAGGAATTAAACTCAAACTGGAAAGTCTACTCATTAAACCAAAATTAACATGACATAAACGAGAGTGCCAAACATTAGCATCCGAATCCACACTGCCACAAATATGGTTTACTGACTTATTACAAAAATCCGATAATGAAAAGCGGAACAAGCCTCCGCACTCATACCCTTTACCAATAAATTGTCCAAACTTTGACACAACTACTTTATTGGACTCCAAGACTAATTTAAACCCATCTCTGCATAGAAGGGAGCCGCTAACAAGATTCTTGTTCATAGTAGGGACATGCTGCACGTTCCTCAGCTGCACGATCTTCCCCGAAGTAAACTTCAGATCTACCGTGCCAACACCACGAACAGAAGCATGTGATCCATTCCCCATTAAGACGCTTGAATCTGCGACCTGATAAGAAGTGAACATAGAGATGTCAGCACATACATGAACATTAGCACCCGTATCAATCCACCAACATGGAGATTGAAATACTGAAAGCACAATCGGTAAATTACCGTACCCATCAGCATTGCTAGCGGTCACGACGTTGACATGCTTCTTCCCTTTCTTGTCTGCACGATCTGGGCAGTCCACAGAGAAGTGTCCGGGCTCTCCACAAGTGTAGCACTTTAGCTCAGATTTGTTCAGCATCTTCTTCTTCTTGAAAGAAGTAGTCTTGGTAGGCATGTTGAAGGAAGGCTTGCTCTTTGCCTTGCTCTTGCCATGGTGAAAGTTCTTCTGCACCATGTTGGCGCTAGACTGACCTTCACCACCTCTCTCAGCAGTGTCCTTAGCCCGAGCCTTCTCCTCAACATCAAGAGACGCTATCAGGTTTTCAACCGATATCTCCTGTCTCTTGTGTTTGAGAGTTGTGGCGAAGTTCCTCCATGAAGAGGGCAACTTTGCAATAATGCATCCAGCCACAAACTTGTCAGGTAAGGCACACTTAGCGTGCTCAAGCTCCTTAGCAATGCACTGTATCTCATGAGCCTGTTCGACTACAGAACGGTTGTTAGCCATCCTGAAGTCATGGAAGCTCTCCATGATGTACAGTTCACTGCCAGCATCTGCTACACCGAACTTAGCGTTCAGTGCCTCCCAGAGCTCTTTGGCATCTGTAATGTGCATGTACACATCAAACAGCTTGTTGCTAAGAGCACTCAGAACGAGTCCCACAAAGGCAGTATTGGTTTCCTTGAACTTGTTCTGATCCTCGTCAGATATAGTTCCTTCAGGTAAACCCTCACTAGCCTCGAACACTTTCAGAGATCGCAACCACAGTGTGGTCTTGTACTGCCATCTCTTAAAGTCCACACCGGTAAACTTGTCCGGCCTCAGCGCATCAGATAGATGTCCCATGTTTAACTCAGGAAATTGCCTATAACAAATATAAGGTTTTTGGATTGTTGGATTATTAGGCATAATTTCCATGATTAATTCCAGAATATAAACATGATCGCAACAGCTACTAACATGTTAAACTCGAAAATACTAGACGTATTAATTAACATGAACAGCAGCAGACATCTACAAACACAGCCATCGGAACGTGACGAACGTACCGAACGATTGTAGATGAAGTAGTCGTTGGAGCAGCGACGGCAGCAGCTTGAGCGGCGACAGTAGCAGCTCGAAGAAGACGACGTTGGAGACGAGTCGCCCGCGGACCCGGAGATCGTCCAGGAAGTCGAGCCGTGATGAAGAACTTGAAAGCAGTCGCGCGGAGCGCTTCCCAAAAACCTTATTCGCCCTCTCCCGTACAGGATCACAAGGACGAGCGGTTCCGGAGACCTGCTGTCCCGTTCGCCGGTGCACGCCGGCGCACGGGATGGAGTAGACTACGGTGGCGGCGCAAGGCACGAGATTGGCAAAACCTAGATTGGTTCGGTGTGACGGCGCACGCAGTGCACGGTATATAGTGCGGTTCGGGAAACCCTAACACGTACACCGTGGGCCAAGTCCACGTCGCGCACGTTTTGGGTCGGTTACAGTAGCCCACGATCCGGGAGCGACCCGAACGACTAACAGTGACGCGTCTGTCCAAACCGTTTTTCCCGGACTGCAAAAATAAAGCTCGGCTCGGCGAGATTCCGCAACCCGCGGCGCGTCGTGACGAGACGGACGGACGGCGGCGGAGGAGGAGGAGGAGGAGGAGGAGGAGTGCGCACGTGAGAGCCTTCTGTTCTCAACTAGCACACCAAGTGGTACAACACTCCACCTTATAAGGTGGTGTTTGTCTCGTCCAACTAGCAATGTGGGACTACACTTTAGCTCCCACTCCAATCCCATGTGTGCTGCCACAAAAATGGGCTTTGAGATTTTTCTGAAATTGCTTATTGGGCTGCCACATATGGGCCCAATTCTAACAGGCATGAACCCACTATCTAGTATAAATACTCAATCTTGGAGTTACAAGCATCTACTTGGCCAAAGCATCTACTAGTAACGGAAAGCATGCAAGATCATAAATAACATATAAGATAGATTGATAATCAACTTGACATAGTATTCAATATTCATCGGATCCCAGCAAACACAACATGTAGCATTACAATAAGATGATCTTGATCATGATAGGCAGCTCACAAGATCTAAACATGATAGCATAAAGTGGAGAGACAACCATCTAGCTACTGCCATGGACCCGTAGTCCAAGGATGAACTACTCACGCATCACTCCGGAGGCAGGCATGGTGATGTAGAGCCCTCCGGTGATGATTCCCCTCTCCGGCAGGGTGCCGGGAAGAGCTTCTGAACCCTCCCGAGCAAGGGTTGACGGCGGCGGTGTCTCTAAAACTTTTCGTGGATAATAGCTCGGGTGTTTAGGGATTTCGCGTCGGGAAGAATAAATAGGCGAAAGGGCGGCGGCTGCGGAGCCACGAGGGCCCCACACCACCCCACGGCGCGGCAGGGGGACCACGCGGCCCCATGGTGTGGGTGCCACGTGGCCCTCCTCCGTCTCTCCTCTGGACTCCGTCTTCGTGTTGGAAAAATAGGAGGTTCTGTCCAAGTTTCGTCCAATTCCGAGAATATTTCCAGACTAGCTTTTCTGAAATACAAAAACAGCAGAAAACAGGAACTGGCACTGTGGCATCTTGTTAATAGGTTAGTCCCAGAAAATGCATAAAAATGCTATGAAGTGTATATAAAACATGTAACAATTGGTATAATATCAACATGGAACATCAGAAATTATAGATACGTTTGAGACGTATCACAAGCGCACACGCGGATCGGCGCGTCACCTGCCCAAGGAGGCGTCTGATCAAAACCGTTCACTCACCAACGATCAACGGCTCGGAAGCAGGAGGGGTTTCCGGGGTTAGGGGTAGGGTTTTCGGGGTTTCCAGGGTTTAGGGTTAGGGTTTCACTAAGCTAGGGTTGAGCATAAGTAATTCAAAAAAAATCGAAAAAATATATAACCAGCGCACATTGTCGTTTTACATGACATAGTTACGATAAAACAATATAAACTTGGATTTTGATTCGGTCAACTTTTTTTGCGAGGTTTGACCAAACATTGAAATGAGCACAACTAATTCAAAAAAAATCATAAAAATGAAAAACTAGCTCACATAGTTGTTTTACGTGACATAGTTACGATATAAATTAATAAACTTGGTCTATGTGTATTTTCATGTGAAAACCTTCACACAAATGACTTACCATGATCGAAGTTGCAGAGAGTTCAAGGGAAGTGAGGGAGGGTTTAGGGTTTTGAAATAGAAAAAATAAAAAAAATCACCAAAGCTTCATTTTGTAGTTACTAAGAAGGATATGAACTTATTTTTCCAACCATAATTTTAACGTGTTGGTTATGAGCCGGTCAAAGTGGTTTTGAGAGGTTTGACCAAACAAACAAATGAGCACAACTAATTAAAAAAATCGTAAAAATGAAAAACCAGCGCACATTGTCGTTTTACATGACATAGTTACGACATAAAAATATTTGGCTCATTTAGACAAAGTCGAAAAAATGTTGCTTACAAATGGGGCCGTTTACCCTATCTTTCGAGCTCATTTCTAGCACATTTCTCATGACTATGGGTTTCACTATGCAAAAGAGATGGATTGAGCACCAAAGGTGTATAATATTTTAGAAAACATTGCAACACAATACCAGAGAGCAATGGACTTCAAATGGTGGTTCAAATTTGAATTTTGTCTCAAATTTGAATTTTCCTCAAATTTGAATTTTGAATCAAATTTGAATTATGCCTCAAATTTGCCATCAATGTACAAATAGCATTATTACACCTTACAAGATTTCAGAAACAAAGTACAAATAACATTACATCACATAGATTTCACTTCTTCAGTTTCTTAACACTCGATTTCTTTTTCTTCGTCTTACCATGGCTTGTTTTGGGGGCTATTCTTGATGGCACAACACACAGTTCACTCATCATCTTTGTTTTCTTCACTTGAATAGGTTTGTTCACCTCCTCAACACACAGAAGTGCTTCACCTTCTTTAGTCTGCACGTCGACAGCATTAACATCTTCAGTTTGCAGCTGAACATCCAAAGGAGGCTCAGTTTGAGCACTGTTTGCAGCACAATTTTCAGTTTGCACAGTTTGACCACAAAACAAGCTCTGCACACTCCTCTTTTTTCTGTAGCCATTGACTCTTGCCTTTTTTGTTGGCCAACAATCTTCAACAACAAGGGGCTGATTTGCACGCTTCCTTCTGAAAACAAAGCATGTCATTTCTTCAGTACTTGAAAAAAGCAGCAAAATCAAAAAATACAAAAATTAAACATAAACATACTTTGGCCTTTCAGGAGTGTAACGGCATTTGACAGATCCCACTATGTGCCCAAGTTCCTGGCACAGCTTGCATCTATTTTTGTTACCTTTTTGGACCCTTTTTGGCTTTGCATCTTTCTTGCCCTTCTTACTACTCCCATCTTTCTCAAACCATGCCTTGAATCTACTCTGTTTAGGCCTGCCAGCCTTTCTTTTTGTTAGAGGAGGACACATGGAAAATTCAATTTCCACCTCAGGCCACTGAGACTGATCTGTAAGAGCTGGAATTGGATTTGCATATGCAGCCTTGAATCTTGCTACTGAGTAATATTCATGCAAGTATGGGTGCATGTTTAACTTCGGTTTGGAGGCCAAGAAAAGTATGGCATGCTCACATGGTTTCCCAGTGTGTTGCCACTCTAGACAAGTGCAGTCATGAGTTTCAGTGTTAACAACATGCCTCCTTCCAGTCTTGGTATCTCTAACTTCAGCACCCCATAATGAAGATTTTTCAACAGACAAATGTTTAAGATTTCTGCTCCTGTTGACCACTGTTGTACAACTGCTGGAAGCTTGTCCCCTTGCAAACAATCACCAATCCATCTTTTCAATTCCCACAAGCGCATTAGCATGATCCTGATTTGGTCAACCATGTCATGCACAGGTAAATCTTTTAACTGCTTCACCTTGTTGTTAAAACTTTCTGCCAAATTGTTATTGATATGATCACACTTGATGGCAGTGTTGAAACCTGACCTGTACCATAATAGAGAATGGTAGGTGTTTAGCCATGGTCCAAACTCATCACATGCTGCCATTATCTTACCTAGATGGTATGACTGTGTTTGTTTAGTATAACATCTTGCTGCTTGATACGTCTCAAACGTATCTATAATTTCTGATGTTCCATGTTGATATTATACCAATTGTTACATGTTTTATATACACTTCATAGCATTTTATGCATTTTCTGGGACTAACCTATTAATAAGATGCCATAGTGCCAGTTCCTGTTTTCTGCTGTTTTTGTATTCCAGAAAAGCTAGTCCGGAAATATTCTCGGAATTGGACGAAACTTGGACAGAACCTCCTATTTTTCCAACACGAAGACGGAGTCCAGAGGAGAGACGGAGGAGGGCCACGTGGCACCCACACCATGGGGCCGTACGGGCCCTCCTACCATGCCGTGGGGTGGTGTGGGGCCCACATGCCTCTCCAGCCGCCGCCCTTTCGCCTATTTATTCCTCCCGACGTGAAAACCCTAAACACCCGAGCCATTATCCATGAAAAGTTCCAGAGATGCCGCCGCCGTCAACCCTAGCTCGGGAGGGTTCAGAAGCTCTTCCCGGCACCCGGTCGGAGAGGGGAATCATCATCGGTGGGCTCTACATCACCATGCCTGCCTACGGAGTGATGCGTGAGTAGTTCATCCTTGGACTACGGGTCCATGGCAGTAGTTAGATGGTTGTCTCTCCACTTTATGCTATCATGTTTAGATCTTGTGAGCTGCCTATCATGATCAAGATAATCTTATTGTAATGCTACATGTTGTGTTTGCTGGGATCCGATGAATATTGAATACTATGTCAAGTTGATTATCAATCTATCTTATATGTTATTTATGATCTTGCATGTTTTCCGTTACTAGTAGATGCTTTGGCCAAGTAGATGCTTGTAACTCCAAGAGTGAGTATTTATGCTAGATAGTGGGTTCATGCCTCTGGTAATCTGGGAGAGTGACAATAACTTCTAAGATTGTGGATGTGATGTTGCCACTAGGGATAAAATAACCGATGCTTAGCTTAAGGGTACGCCGTTAGGTCTAATGCATTTGTTTACTTTACGCACATTACTTAATGCAATTATCCGTTGCTTGCAACTTAATACCAACGAGGAACTCGGTATGACAACCTCGCGGTGGATTATTAGTCAAAGACGCTGTTGGATAACGGTCTATGCATTTTGTCGTAATGCCCACATGAATATCATAGTAATCATCATGTCATATATATGCATTGTCATGCGCTCAATATTTTGTCAATTGCCCAGCTGTAATTTGTTCAACCAGCATGTTAGTTATCTTTTACGGAGAGACACCACTAGTGAACTGTGGACCCTGGTCCATTCTTTTACACTGATAATACAACTGCAAACATTGTTCCTTTTCATTCTCTGCAATTTACTATTGTTTTCCACACCATACGTTTAATCCTTTGTTTTCAGCAAGCCGGTGAGATTGACAACCTCACTGTTTCGTTGGGGCAAATTAGTTTGATTGTGTTGTGTGCAGATTCCATGTTCGTGATCGAGTAACGGCGCCACCAACAACCTCAGAAGTGATTTCTTGCTCCTACTGGTTCGATTAAACCTTGGTTTCATACTGAGGGAAACTGCTGCTACACTGCTTCATACCTTCCTCTTGGGGTCTCCCAGCGAACGTGTCATCCACGCAATCAAGCTCTTTTTCTGGCGCCGTTGCCGGGGAGCAAGAGGATTTCTGCAAGGGGAGTTTCACGTTTCCAATTTCTTTACTTTGTTATTGTCTTGCTTAGTTTATTTTTATTTCGTCTTGTTTGCTTTATTTATCAAAAACACAAAAAATTAGTTACTATTATTTTCAAGTTGTTATCTTTCTGTTTTGTTTTTATAAAATGAGTACCCCTGAGAACACTAAGTTGTGTAATTTCACTAGCACGAACAACAATGATTTCATTAGTACACCTATTGCTCCACCTGCTTCTAACGCATAATTCTATGAAATTAAACCTGCACTTTTAAATCTTGTTATGAAAGAGCAATTCTCTGGTGTTAGTACTGATGATGCTGCTGCTCACCTTAATAATTTTGTTGAACTTTGTGAGATGCAAAAGTATAAGGATGTAGATGGTGATATTATTAAACTGAAACTTTTTCCTTTCTCTTTGAGAGGACGTGCTAAAGAATGGTTGCTATCTTTGACTAGAAATAGTATTGATTCATGGACTAAATGCAAAAATGCTTTCGTAGGAAAATACTATCCTCCTGCTAAGATTATATCTTTGAGAAGTAGCATTATGAATTTCAAACAATTTGATAATGAGCATGTTGCTGAAGCTTGGGAGAGAATGAAATCATTGGTAAAGAATTGTCCCACCCATGGACTTACTGCTTGGATGATCATCCAAACCTTTTATGCAGGATTAAATTTTTCTTCAAGAAACCTATTGGATTCGGCCTCTGGAGGTACCTTTATGTCCATCACTTTGGGTGCTGCAACAAAGCTTCTTGATGATAAATTATTCTGAATGGCACACCGAAAGAGCTCCACGAGGTAAGAAGGTAAATTCTGTTGAAGAAACCTCTTCCTTGAGTGATAAGATTGATACTGTTATGTCTATGCTTGCAAATGGAAAAATGCATGTTGGTCCAAATAATTTCCTTTAGCCTCTTTGGTTGCTCAAGAAGAGCATGTTGATGTGAACTTCATTAAAAATAATAACTTCAACAACAATGCTTATAGGAAAATTTTGAAAATAATAATTATAAGCCCTATCCTTTTAATAGTGGCAATGGTTATGTTAATTCTTATGGTAATTCCTACAACAATAATAAGAGTGTACCCTCTGATCTTGAAGTAATGCTTAAGGATTTTATTAGTACACAAACTGCTTTCAATAAATCTGTTGAGGAAAAGTTTGGGAAAATTGATGTTCTTGCCTCTAAAGTTGATAGTCTTGCTCTTGATGTTGATTTGTTATAAATTAAAACTATGCCTCATGATGTTAAAGAGAGCAAAACTCTCAATGCTATACAAGTTAAAATTGATAATAATGTGAGATGTTAGATGATTAAATGCTAGGTGGGCAAGAGAGGATGAAATTGCTAAAAAGAATAGTATTGCTAGAGTTTATACTATTACTACTACTGAAAATGTTGTAAACTCAAGTGTTAACAAACCTCCTACTATCAATGGTAAAGTAATTGGTGTTGGCAATGTCTCTACTTCTGTTGCAAAATGTTTAAAATTGCCTGAAAACACTGAAACTATTCCTGATAAAAGTGCTGAAATCTTTCGAGATGTGGAGACAATGGTCCCATTGCTTTTGATAATAATGACTTTGATTTTTATGGTTGCAATATTTTTGAGGTAATTAAGTTCTTGCAAAAGCTAGCTAAAAGTCCTAATGCTAGTGCTATAAACATGGCTTTTAGTAAACATATTACTAATGTCGCAAGTTAGGGAAGAGAAATTAAAACATGAAGCTTCTATCCCTAGGAAGTTAGAAGATGGTTGGGAGCCTGTCGCAACAGTGGAACATGGGGTTCCCCTAGTACTGCCAAAGTGGGTCCACCCCATGTGGGCCCAAGATGAAGATGGACAAGACCAAGACTCAAGTCAAGCTGGCGGGTTCACCGTCAAGACACGCAAGGCCTGCATCGACTAAGGGCTCCGGTCCTGGGGACCTTCCGGGTCCCCGAATCAAGCAAGAAGGCCAGGAAGGACCCGAGAGCCCGAGTTCCCGGCAGGAGGCCAGGCTCCCTCCGGGTACCTCCTACGTCCTGTGGATAAGCACTCCACCTCACCACGGAAGACTTGGGAAGCAAGGCGAAGGCAGCGCGGGTGGGAAGCACGCCCGTGGTGGTGTCAGCTCCTGTCCACCCCAAGGCGGACGCTCCCACCTAACCCAAGGAGACGCTAGGCTGAGGAGAGGCCACGTCTCCCCCTAAACTAGATGAGGAGGGTCCTTCACCCCGAAGGTCCCTCACGCCCCTCACGTGACCCTGTGGCAACCCCTTAGCCTATAAAAGGAGGACCAAGGCACGGAGGAGGAGTCGAACCAAGGACGAACACAAGCTAGAACCAGAGCAAGACTAGACTAGGGCTGCGAAGGTAGAGAGGAAGGTGATCTCCTCCGGGTCAGGATCTGTCCTTCTTCTACCTCGCCAAAACCCTTCCGGGTACCCTGCCGGGAGGTTCCATTGTAAGCCACACTATGAAGAACTCATCAATCCAGACATGCAGGAGTAGGGCTTTTAGCCTCCGGGCGGCCTGAACCTGGGTAGCTCCTTGTGTCCCTTTGGTTGCATGCTTTGATCGTGGAGAGGAGAGCTTGATCTAGACTCCGCCCAAGAAGACGATTCTCAGCCTCCTTCGCGCCCCGTGCCGAACCTAAAAGGGGGTATCCTATACTCCCGGTGTCCGTGCAACGAGACACGACATCTGGCGCGCCAGGTAGGGGGCGCAAGTGCTGGATTCATCTTCATCAAGTTCATCGGCAAGTTCTTCGTCAAGCATGCCTCCAAGGAAGAAGGGAGATCCTGCGGCGTCCAAGCCGGTCTCTCCCTCACGCACCCAAGCTTCAGCTGAACGTCGTGCTGCTGGCGCACGGCGGAGCGCCTCTCCGTCCCCGCCTCCCATGGAGAGGGTGGCGCCGGACGAAGTGGACGGTCGCGACAAGGACAACGGCCCCGGCGGAGCGGCGGCTCCAAAGGGCGCCACCATGCCTCCTCCTCGCTCAGGGGAGAAGAGCGTCTGCAACGGCACCGGCAAGGAGCCCACCGCTGGAGGAGGGAACCACGGCGTTCGCCCCAGCGGGGATCCACGAGCATCCAAGAGCAAGACCTCCGCGCACTCGCCTTCGGACGTGCAAGCTCGCCATGATGCTCTAGTCGCTGCCAAGGCACTGATGCAGTTCCCTCCAAGCAGCGGCGACCCCAAGGTCTACCAAGAATGGAGGACTCGCGTCGAGAGGCTCCTCGACTTCGCCGATGGTGGTCCGTGGGTCGAACCCACTCAAGCTCCCACCGTCGACAACCCCGGAGCAGCACAAGACAAAACACGTGATCCGCGAGGCCAGCCTCGTGGTGAACGTCAAGCCAAGACGGCGCCTCCTCGCACCGCGCCACCGATGGCTGATCGGCTAAACCGCGATCACGGCGAGGCCATCTCCATCGGGTCGTCTACCTCGCGCAACCCAGATCTTCGTGACGAGCTCAACAGCCGTCAGAACGAGGATATGCGCACCCGCATCGAGCGTCGCCGAGAACGTCACCGCCGGGAAGATCGGGGCATCGACCTCGCCGAAGGCTGCCTCGCCCTCGCTCCCGAGTTCCGCCACTTCAACTGGCCCAAGAAATTCAAGATCGACGTTCTCCGCTACGACGGCACCACGAACCCCCGGGACTTTCTGCAGATCTACTCTCTGCTGCGATGGTTGCCGGGGCCGACGAGGTCATGATGGCCAACTGGTTCCCGTTGGCCCTGAAGGGAGATGCCCAGACTTGGCTTCTCAACCTTCCCAAGTGCTCCATCCGTTCCTGGCGGGCACTGAAGGAGCAGTTTCTGGGGGCTTTCCAAGGCGGGTACGAGCGCCCGGGGGCTCCCAGTGATCTCCACGACTTCAAGCAGTTGCCGGGTGAAACTCTCCGCAAGTTCATCCAGCGCTTCACCCAGAAGATGAACACCATCCCGTGCATCAAGGAGGAGTTGGTGATCCAGTCCTTCCACGCCAACGTCCGCAACCCCAAGATGCGCGAGAAGCTGAGCATCCATCGCGTCGAGTCTGCTCGTAAGCTCTGGGAGCTTGCAGACCGGTGCGCTCGAGCTGAAGAAGGAGCCAAGTTCCCCGGGGAGGATGAACCCGAGGACAAGGCCGCTCCAGCTAAGAACAAGAAGCGGGACCCTGGACCCGACAAGCGGATCTTCGTCACCGAGCCTCTTCCGAAGAAGACCAAGCCCGCGCCGACTTCCGAGGAAGAAGGTGAAGGTGATCCCTGGTGCCACATCCATCCAGAAGGCAACCACTTGCTCAAGGACTGCCGCATGCTCAAGAACCTCGCCGTCCGGAGCAACGCCGAGCTGATGGGGTCAGTCAAGACGGTTGCTACAACTGCGGCACTGCCGGGCACATCGCTCGTGACTGTCCCACGGGTCGCCAAGGCGGAGGCGGCCGTGGATGGTACCGAGGTGGTGGCCGCGGGGGCCGCGGAGGAGGACGCGGCGGTCAAGGTGGTCGCGGGTACAACACTCCGGAGCCGCCCACGTCGGCAACGGGGAAGCTCCGGCTCCCCAAGGAGGCAACGGCGGCAAGTATCAAGAAGTCACGGGAGTTGTCGGGTGCATCCACGGAGGGTCTTCTCTGCCTCCCTCCAACGGCGCCTGCAAGAGACTTGTCCGGGAGCTGAACGCGGTTGCTTCTGCTCCGTCCAAGCCCCTGGACTGGTCTAGCCAAGTCATCACCTTCGACCCAGAAGACCACCCTGCAAACACTGCCGGGGTCGGGACCCTGCCGCTGATCGTGTCGCCCGTCATCCACAACTACAAGGTCACCAAGATGCTGGTCGACGGAGGCTCCAGCCTCAACCTGCTGACGGCGAAGGTCCTGGCTGTCCTTCAAATCCCCCTGTCTCGCCTACAAGACACTGGGGTGTTCCAAGGCGTGAACGGAAGTGTTACTCGACCCCTCGGGAAGATCACCCTTCCGGTCACCTTCGGCGACTCCAAGAACTTCCGCACCGAGGAAATCGTCTTCGACATCGCCGACACTCCGCTACCGTACAACGGCATACTTGGCAGACCTGCTCTGGCCAAGTTCATGGCCGTCTCCCACTTCGCCTACAACATGCTGAAGATTCCGGCGCCGTGGGGCGTGATCAAGGTCAGGCCGACATCGACGATGCTATCTACTGCGTTCACCAGCTGAACCAGACGGTGGCAACCACGGCGGACATCCCTCAAGGTGTACAGGAGGATGATGATGGGGCTCTCCCCGGGGGCGAAGGGCACCCCGGGGGCTCCACATCTACTCCACCCAAGAAGGCGCCATTCCATGGCGATCCGCAGCTGACCAAGAAGGTGGCGCTAACCAGCGACGGAGTTCGCTCCATCACCATCGGCGCCCGCCTCACCGACAAATAGGAAAGCGCGCTCGTCGCCTTCCTTCGGGAAAACTCTGACGTCTTCGCGTGGGAGGCATCAGGTTTACCCGGCGTACCAAGGGAGGTGATCGAGCACAAATTGGCGGTCAATCCGGGGGCTCGCCCCGTGAAGCAGGTTCTCCGGAACCAAAGCAAGGAAAAGCTGGAATTCATCATCGCCGAGGTGGACAAGTTGATAGAAGCTGGTGTCATCCGGTCGGTTCCCCACCCAAGCTGGGTGGCCAACCCCGTGGTGGTACCGAAACCCATGACCTTCAAGTGGAGACTCTGCATCGACTTCACAGACCTGAATAAGGCCTGTCCCAAGGACCCTTTCCCCCTGCCGCGGATCGACATGATCGTGGATTCCACGGCCGGGTGCGAGCTGCTGTGTTTCTGGATGCCTTTTCCGGGTACCACCAGATCATGATGTCACTCGAGGACCAAGAGAAGACGGCCTTCATCACTCCCAAGGGCTGCTACTGCTACACCCGGATGCCTTTTGGCCTCCGAAAGCCGGCGCTACCTTCCAGCGCGCAATGCAAGCATGCCTTGGGTCGCAGCTGGGCCGCAACGTCGAAGCGTACATCGACGACATCGTGGTCAAGACCCGGTACAAGGACTCCCTCATCCAAGACCTGCACGAGACCTTCGAGAACCTCCGCCGGGTCAACTTCAAGCTCAACCCCGACAAGTGCGTGTTCGGGGTCCCCTCCGGCAAGCTGCTGGGTTTCC
Organism: Poa pratensis; assembly: GCA_947311845.1. Classification (NCBI taxonomy): domain Eukaryota; kingdom Viridiplantae; phylum Streptophyta; class Magnoliopsida; order Poales; family Poaceae; genus Poa; species Poa pratensis. Next base: position 42,419,190 of record CAMZMU010000071.1, on the reverse strand, counting down.
TGGTCTCTCACCGAGGGATCGAGGCGAATCCGGACAAAATCAAGGCAATCGAGCGCATGGAGGCGCCCCGGCGGGTCAAGGACGTACAGCGCCTCAACGGGTGCATCACTGCACTCGGGCTTCATCTCAAGGCTTGGGGAGCGGGCCTTACCGTTCTTCAGGCTGCTCAAGAAGTCAGGCCCCGTGGAGTGGACCTCCGAGGCCGAGGAAGCCCTGCAGTCCCTCAAGCGCTACCTCGCCTCGCCACCAATCCTCGTGGCACCAGAAGAGAAGGAGCCCCTACTACTGTACATTGCTGCCACCAACCAGGTGATCAGCGCTGTGCTCGTGGTAGAGCGTGACGCTCCTCCGAAGAAGTCAAGCAAGATCAAGGGCAAGCGACCCGGGAACTCTCTTCCGGGGCAACCGTGCAAGAAAAGGCTGCCGGGTGACCAGGGGTCTCATGATCCTGGCGTCACTGCAACTTCACCAAGCGACGCGGATCCCGTCGGGAATGGAGAATCTCCCTCCGACGAGACTTCGCCGGGGGCTACATCGTCCCCACCCCAAGACGTCGACGGGGGAAGCCGAGCCCTCTCAGGACTCGGCGACCCGCAAGGTGCAGCACCCGGTCTACTTCGTCAGCGCAGTGCTGCGCGACGCCCGGGAGCGGTACCCCATGATGCAGAAGCTGCTGCTGGCAATCCTCATTGCCTCCCGCAAGATGAGGCCGTACTTCCAAAGCCATCCCATCACGGTGGTGTCCAAGTACAACCTAAGAAGCCCCCTGGAGAACCCACTTGCCACTGGTCGCATATCATGGTGGGCCATGGAGCTTCAAGGTTTCGGTCTCAAGTTCGAGCACACGGACAACATCAAGAGTCAGGCGCTGGCGGATTTCACGGCCGAGTGGACCGAGACGGCGTTCGACGACCCGGAAGAGGAAACCTGCCTCCCCGGGAAGGAAGATCCTAGCGCCTGGATCATGCACTTCGACGGCTCCTACACCAAGGGGAAAGGAGGTGCTGGGGTTGTCCTAACCTCACCAACCGGGGACCGGCTGAAGTACGTCGTCCAGATGCACTACCAAGGGAACATCTCCAACAACACGGCGGAGTACGAGGGCCTGCTCGCAGGACTTCGTGCTGCCATCGGCCTCGGCATCAACAAGATCGTCGTCAAGGGTGACTCTCAGCTAGTCATCAAACAAGTGAACAAGGAGTACGCGTGCCCTCAGATGGCACCATACGTTGAAGAGGTCTGGAAGCTGCAGCGGCGCTTCGACAACTTCCGGGCTGTGTACGTCCCACGGGGAGAAAACACGGCCGCGGATGAGCTATCGCAGGTGGCGTCCAAGCAAGAACCAGTGCCTCCCGGGATCTACATCGAGGTCCTCAGGCGACCTTCGATCCCGCCCGAGAGGCTCGCGACAAGATCTGCGCCGGGGGCTGGCGACCCTTCTACCTCGACAACACGGGTAGCCAGCCCAGAAGCTCAAGACCCGGCAGCCCCTCCAGCGGAGGAAGCTATGCTTTCTTTCCGTCGGATGGTGCTACCGGTGGAAGGAACCCACCCACCCTGGGCCCGGGACATCGTCAAGTACATCATGGAGCACGCCCTCCCGGAGGACGATCACGACGCCGAGCGGGTGGCTCGTCAAGCCAAGCTCTACGTCATGATCGACGGCGAGCTCTACCGGCGACGGGACAACGGAGTCAAGCTCCGCTGCATCCCTCAAGAACAAGGCCAAGTACTGCTACGGGACATCCACGAAGGCACATGTTCAAGTCATGTGGCATCAAGATCACTGGCGGGTAAAGTTTTCGTCACGGGTTCTACTGGCCAACAGTCCTCAGTGATGCGGAGCAGCTAGTCAAGACCTGTGAAGCCTGCCAATACTATGCGAAGAACATACATCAGCCGGCGCAAGCTCTGCAGCCAATTCCAATCTCCTGGCCGTTCGCGGTCTGGGGGCTGGACATCGTGGGAAAGATACCGAAGTCTGTCGGGGGCCATGAATACCTTTTCGTGGCCATCGACAAGTTCACAAAGTGGGTGGAAGTGATGCCAGTACCAAGACAGACAGCTCAAGCAGCCATCAAGTTCATTGAAGGGATCGTGTACCGCTTCGGAGTACCCAACAGAATCATAACGGACAATGGCTCTCAGTTCACAAGCCGATCCTTCCTCAACTTCTGTGAAGAGCTGGGAATCAAGGTGTGCTTTGCCTCGGTGTCCTACCCAAGGTGCAATGGGCAAGTGGAGCGAGCCAATGCGAGGTCCTAAAGGGTTTGAAGACCAAGGCCTTTGACAAGTTAGAAGACAAGGGCAAGAACTGGATTGAGCATCTACCAAGTGTCTTGTGGTCCCTCAGAACCACACCAAGCAGAGCCACTCAAGAAACACCATTCTTCCTTGTCTATGGAGCAGAAGCCGTCTTGCCAACAGAGCTCAGGCATGGATCCCCCCGGGTACTTGCCTATGATGAAGACGCACAAGCTGAGAGGAGGATTGATGACATCAACTTCCTGGAAGAGGTGCGGTGCCGAGCTTCCTTACGATCTGCTCGATACCAGCAAGGGCTCCGCCGCTATCATGATCGCCATATCCGTTCACGGGTACTGGAACCCGGAGACCTGGTTCTCCGCAAGAAGCAGAAGCTTGATAACATGAACAAGCTGTCCTCCAAGTGGGAAGGACCTTATCGGGTGACGCATACCCTGAGACCCGGAGCTGTTTATCTGGAGGACGAGAAAGGCAGGCCGGAGGGCAACGCCTGGAACATCGAGAATCTCCGGAAATTCTACCCCTGAATACGAACATGAATCGCAGATAGTTCGAGTCAACTAAGCACGCCCAAGGGGCTAGTGTTCTGTATAAGGGTGTAAGAATCGTCGCCAAGGAATAAAAGATAAGTTTTTCAATTCCGTGAGCCTCTCTTGTTGTCGTGAAGTGTGTTATCCGTAACAACCCCCAAGCAGGGGGCTGACATGGTGCCGGTGGCTGACAGGTCGAGCGCGAGCAGCCTATCAGTAGGCGCTGCCACCTGATCGTGCCGTACTGCCGCGGTAAGAAGTGGAACGGGCAGTGCTGTGTTTTAAAGAACCTAAACACAGAAATGCACATTCAACTTTGCTTGCGGGTTGCTCCGGATGAAACACTTTCACGACATGTAAGGGAGGGTCCATTCTTTTCCTACTGAAAGTGTGTTGTGTGTAGCGCCTCTCCCGGGACAGGAATGGATGCTGAAGAGCGGCTCAGGAGCTGGATACCCGGGAAGGACAGAGTAGATCAAGGACACGGCAAAAACCAGCTAAGTCTTTGCATGTGCATCTGGCATTCTAGGCATAATATCTCGCTCGGAGTCAATATACCACCAACCTGCGCATGCTTGACAGTTGATGAGAACCTTTGCGGGGGTAATGCGTCCTCCCCGGCGAACGGTCAGATTTCCCTTCTGGCCTAGTACCCGTGGCTGTGGAGTGGACTCCCGGAAGGCATAGTGCTCTTAGGGGTGCTGCTACTGGTGCGGGCGGTCAGAGCACTTGTCACCTAAGAGATCTCCTCAGAAAACTTGACGGCGCGTTAGTGCAAAGGAGGTTTGGGAAATGACCCCGGGAGTTGAGCCCTAGGATTGCATTCATCTGAACTTACATTCTGAGTTTACAATTCTGGATTACATTCAGTCGAAGCTTTTCCTGGATACATATCTAGCCTATGCTACTAAGGCCAGCTCAGGGCTCCTGGCTGTGCAGCTCTGTCTTTCTGTTTTATTGCCTGCCGGGTGCACTCCGGACTCCCGGGGACGCCTGGGATGAAGGAGGGCATTCGCGCAGGATCTTCAGGGGTCCCATGGGCCGGGGAACTTCCGGGCAAACCCCGGCACATGCTGGCTGCAGAGGAGGTGCACATGGTCCACGAACTTATCCATGATGTCTTCCTCATCCTGTACGAAGGGAAGAAATCGAGTCAAGGCACAGGATCTTCCCAAGGGTCGTATTGCCAGAATCAAGGCGGCCTTACCTTGAAGACATCGTCAAGATCGCAGAGGAGGCGGATCAATCTCTGATTGCCTGCGGCCTCCTTCCATAGCTCCATCTTGATGGTGTCCTTCCGGTCGCCAGCGCTACCGATGCCTCCATGGCGGCAGCAGAACGGCGATGTTCCCCACTGCGGGAAAACCAAGGAGACTCGAGGCGGGAGGACCTCGTCCTTTCTAGTGGCTCGGGCTCCAGCTTCGCTGGGTGCCTCCGCCGCTCCTCGAAAGACGGACTGCCGTCGACACATCGGACAAGGCCCTCTCTGCTTCGCCGGACATTGTTCTGCGGGGAGGGGAGGCAAAGGAAGAAGAGGAGCGGAGCAAGGCGAGAAGATGTGGCGAAGGGGTGGAGTCTGGATGGTCTTTTATAGGCCTCCCCTGCTCCACCTACCCCTTGACGCTACGGCTGCTGCAGTAATGGGAGCGCGTTTTGCAAAAAACTCGTTCTCATTCACACGGACGCGACACGAAGACAAGGAGGAAAACAAGATCTTCTTCATTTACAAGGACTACAAGGGGACGATCTTTTTTACAACAAAAAGGTTGGCTCCCGCCGAACAAGGAGCACCGCCGTACAATGGAAGACGCTACTTCCAGAAATACGACGTCAAGGCCGCCAAGGAGGAGGTCAACGAGATCTCCATGGCGCCCGTCCGAAGCTCCTCGCCTTCAGGAAGACGAGCTCCCCTCGACCTTGATGTCAGATGAGTTTTCCTCATCTTCATCCTCGTCGTAGGAGCTCGAGCTGCCGCTGCTGCTCTCCATGCAGCACTCCACGCGTCCGCCATCGACACCGAAGATCTTCACGGAGAGCGTAGCATCTCCGTCGTACCGGAACACCAAGCACTGCCCCCTGGACAGGCGGCGGGCACGGGAGAACGACTTCCACCCCGGACCCAGAAGCAGGGCGCCTTCAGTGGTGCGCTCCGCCATGGCCCAGGAGGGGCCATTGGGGCAGCCTTCCACCTGCAGCCAGAAGCCGGAGGGTCCGATGTCCTCCGTCGCCATCGCGAAGGAATCCGGCAGGAGAAGCCGGCTGCGAGGCCTGCGGTTCAGATCCACGGCGAACTCGAACGGCGCGAAGCTGGTATGAACCATGCTCCTAGGAAGAGGGGCAGGTGCCGCGGCCTCCACGGCCGCCGCGACCGCGAATCCCACGACCTCGCGGAACAGCTCGACCACGAGTGGAGGGGCCACTCTCCGCAGCAGCTGAAGAAGTACGAGGGCCCAACTCCTCTCTTCGCTCTCGCCATTGGCGCTGGCAGCTTGTGGGGAGGCCTGGAGTTGGACCAAGGAAGAAGATGACCGAAAAGGGGGTGCGCCTCGCTTTTATAGCCGCGGCAGTGCCTCTGCCAAGCGTCTCCTCGGTTCTTCCGTTAGTGGGAATCGAGGGGGCCCTCGCAGTTATTCCCCCGAGCGGAGTAACTCCAAGACCTTCAAGGCCATCAGTGAAGGAAGCTGAGAAGACCAGGTACCCGGGACCCACTTTGACCTATCTTTAGGCCATGGCCCCGGCAGCTGGAGCAAGAGCCCCGGGACCATGCCCGGGGGCTACTGTCGCAACAGTGGAACATGGGGTTCCCCTAGTACTGCCAAAGTGGGTCCACCCCATGTGGGCCCAAGATGAAGATGGACAAGACCAAGACTCAAGTCAAGCTGGCGGGTTCACCGTCAAGACACGCATGGCCTATCGACTAAGGGCTCCGGTCCTGGGGACCTTCCGGGTCCCCGAATCAAGCAAGAAGGCCAGGAAGGACCCGAGAGCCCGAGTTCCCGGCAGGAGGCCAGGCTCCCTCGGGTACTTCCTACGTCCTGTGGATAAGCACTCCACCTCACCACGGAAGACTTGGGAAGGGCAAGGCGAAGGCAGCGCGGGGGGAAGCACCCCGTGGTGGTGTCAGCTCCTGTCCACCCCAAGGCGGACGCTCCCACCTAACCCAAGGGAGACGCTAGGCTGAGGAGAGGCCACGTCTCCCCTAAACTAGATGAGGAGGGTCCTTCACCCCGAAGGTCCCTCACGCCCCTCACGTGACCCTGTGGCAACCCCTTAGCCTATAAAAGGAGGACCAAGGCACGGAGGAGGAGGTCGAACCAAGGACGAACACAAGCTAGAACCAGAGCAAGACTAGACTAGGGCTGCGAAGGTAGAGAGGAAGGTGATCTCCTCCGGGTCAGGATCTGTCCTTCTTCTACCTGCCAAAACCCTTCCGGGTACCCTGCCGGGAGGTTCCATTGTAAGCCACACTATGAAGAACTCATCAATCCAGACATGCAGGAGTAGGGCTTTTAGCCTCCGGGCGGCCTGAACCTGGGTAGCTCCTTGTGTCCCTTTGGTTGCATGCTTTGATCGTGGAGAGGAGAGCTTGATCTAGACTCCGCCCAAGAAGACGATTCTCAGCCTCCTTCGCGCCCCGTGCCGAACCTAAAAGGGGGTATCCTATACTCCCGGTGTCCGTGCAACGAGACACGACAGA